>JASVEL010001614.1:0-127810 GCA_032618575.1 Nicotiana noctiflora
CAACCACAATATTTTCTTATTCCATCATTTTTTTAGTATATTATATACAAATTCAATTAAAATAGGAATGACTCAACACGGCCCGACCCTCCAATCCAATAGTAATATATAAATTTTAAAATAATACTAAAGTGAATACTTTAAAACACGATAGTTCTATCTTTTACTTTTCTTTTCAAGATATTCATTCAAAGTAATAGCTCTCTAATTATACCTTTTATTTATTTCCTTTTTTTTTAGTCAGAATTTCATGTATTCCAAACTAATTTTTTTGTGAGATTGAGAATGAATTTTAATGTTATTTTAACTTATGTAAATGGGTATTAGGCTAGGTTAGAGAAAAATATAAAATTGACCGGTCGATCGAAACTAATTGCATTCGCTAGCCAAAAATATAGAATATGTATACTATACATATATAATAAAAAATATATTTTTCTATTTAATTTGGTTATTATATATTAAACTGAAAAAAATTAAAAAAAATTAAAAAAAATTAGGAATAAAAAATTACTACCGAAAATTATGTTTTTCGGTATTTTGCGTGATAGTGAAATTTTTATAATTATTTTGTAAGAAACAAAGTTATATGACTTTAGTAAAAATAAAACTATTGTTATATAACCAACTAAACAAAGAGAAGGATGTAATCTATACACTTTTTAAATCAAATCCAAAATTCAAATTATATTTTCATATATCGTATATCCATCTTCATTGTCATTTCTCACTAACTAATTCATTTATTTCTATCTTCTTTTTTTTGGGGTCAAGAATTTATTTATTTCTATCCCTGCATAACTTACTTGTTCAGTTGGTAAACACACATTAGGTGGGTTCGTGGGGAAGTATGAAAACACTATATATCCTCCTAATTTGGGAGAAATTTAAAAAAAAAAAAAAATATATATATATATATATATTTTAAACACTAAAATATATATAGTGTAGAAACATTATATATCCTCTTTAAGAAGTGATTATATATATATATATATATATATATATATATATATATATATATATATATATATATATATATATATATATATATATATATATAAAAAACTCTAATCATAGTATTGTACTTTTCTCCTTCTCCCTTACGTTATTAATTAAAAATTAAAAAGAGAAAAAGAAAAATAGAGCTGTATGTGATATTGCTACTCCTATTTCTTTCGCAAAGCTAACACTTTTTAGGAGAGATCTCATCAGCACAGCTTTACACTTTTGGGAGAGATCTCATCCTTATTACAATTTCAGATTCATTTATCCCAAATCAACTCAAATATCAATTACGCAGATCCAACCATGGATTTCATGAAGGTCTTCGATCAAACGGTCCGTGAAATGTAAGTTTTTTCTTCGTTATTAGATTTGCATTCTCTTTTTAGTTAATTTTTTGAAATAAGATTAATTTTAGTTTGATTTGTTTTATGGGTTAAATTTTTACTGGCTATTTTTGCAGAAAGAGGGAGGTGAATTTGAAAGTGTTGAAGGTCCCTGAAATCGAGCAAAAGGTAAAGTAATTTAAAGGAAAATTAAATACATTCAGTTTTTTCGTTGTTCATTGTGATTATCCAGTACCTGTTTCTTGATGCTGCAGACAGCAGATTTATGTCTGATTAATTAAGTTAAAGAACTACGTGGTTCAAGTTAAGGACATTTGAGTGATTATTTAATTCTAATTGTATTGAGTGCTCTGGATTTTCTGAAGTAAAATTGTGTTGCATATCGTTTCCTAGTTGTTGAGTAGAAAATTAGCAAACCGTACTGTATTGAACCATGGAATGAATCTGAGAACATGTAGAGAACTCTATGGAAATGAACCATGGGAATGAATCTATAAGGTAATCATTTATTTGGCAAAAATCCATGTCCTAATTGCTGGTCAGAATTCCTTCCGCTCCACCTGGATACTCCACGTATCCCAATTTACGTGATACTCTTTCCTTTTTAGTTTGTCCTCAAGGGAATGACAGCTTTCTATATTCCGAAACAATTTGATTTGAACTTCCGATTTTATTAATGAGATGATTTATAGCCACCGAAATGTCTATGGCTTTTAGACAATAAGTTTTAAAAGTATTTCTTTATTTCTTGAACTCTATGCCAAGGCAAACAACCTCACATAAATTGGGACGAAGGGACTGATTGATCAAATGTTGGGACTTGGATCAGTTTAAAACTTTTTAATGAAGTCTAGTAAGCTAATGTCTTTATGAAAGCATCATTCATGAAAAATTGAGACGCATGAAGGTATATAATGGGTTTTCAGATGTCAAACTTGGCTGTGCACTTTGGCATACGTTTTAACTTTACATAGCTCAGGATTTTTATTTGTTTAGGCATAGGCTGGTGGTTATTCTTTTTTGAAGGTTAGGCTTATTATATAGAAAGAGGTGCATAGAAAGTAGATTGGATATTAGTATATTAGAACTATCTTCTGTTCTTTTACTTCTATCAGTTTGAATGATGATTTGATATATTTCAACATGGAACTAGGTATTGGATGCTACGGATGATGAGCCTTGGGGCCCTCATGGTACTGCTCTGGCTGAGATAGCACAGGCTACAAAAAAATTGTACGGCTTAGCCATTATATTTTCCGGATTCGGTTGAATAATTCTTTGTTTCTCTTTTCATCAGCTGGCTGATCTATTGAGGTATTTTGCAGCTCCGAGAGTCAGATGGTCATGAATGTGCTCTGGACAAGATTAACTGAAACCGGAAAGAACTGGCGTTTTGTTTATAAGGTAGGAATTTTTTTTTAATGGCATCTACTTGCGTAGCTAAGAGAGTTAAAAACTTTAGTACTAATAAAATATAGTATGACCAAAAGGAGAGCAAAGACTTAAAGCTTCTGATCGTCAAACTTTGTTGTCTCTTTTGAGTTTTTATTCGACAACTTTTCAAATAATCTCTTATTTAAATAGTTATGGATTAATGTTTGTACCAGTCGTTGGCTGTTATAGAGTACTTGGTGGCACACGGATCTGAACGTGCAGTTGATGACATCATAGAACATACATATCAGATCTCTGTACGTATTTTCATGTTATTTCATCAAAATTCTTATTTTCTTTTGCCAGTACCAAAACATACAGCTTTTTCCTAGTCTGACCGAACCAATTATGGTCCTTCACCTTCTCCCTTTATGTCTTATATATCTATTGTTTCAATTATTCTACTCAAGTCTCTCACGAGTTTTGAGTATGTTGAGCCAAGTGGGAAGGATCTGGGCATTAATGTGAGGAAAAAGGCGGAAAATATTGTGGCACTATTAAATAACAAAGAGAAGATACAAGAGGTTAGGAATAAAGCTGCTGCAAACCGTGACAAGTAAGTATATGATTTAAGGTCTGACTTTACTTTTGATTACTCAAGAGTTCCTAGAAACTTCAGTTGCATAATTGCATGCTGATGATATTAGATGTCACCTTTTAGGTACATTGGAGTATCATCCTCTGGAGTGTCATATAAGTCAAACACTGCCTCTTTCAGTAGCAGCAGCGGCAGCTTTCGGAGTAATGAGCGATATGGAGGTTTTGGAAGTAAAAGCGATGGCGATTCATTTAAGGATAGCTACAGTGAAAAGGATCGATATGATGAAGAAAAGATTGATCAAAGTACTTATAAGTCAAAAAAGGGATCTTCTCGTTATGGCAGGTCTGTGCACCCTGCTTCATTATTTATTTATTTTTGTTAGATAAGTATAGCTAACTACCTTTTATTCTGCACTGCCTTTATCCCATTTAGCTGTTTCATCCTGGGGTTTTTGCATGAAAAGGACTCATCTTTGGGGTTTGTGGCCTAGGTAGTTCATGCTTTCACATAGCAGCTGGTGATGCATAACCATTCAAGTGCATACTCTTTCAAAGCTTATTGCAGAAGAATGGAAAATATATTAGCAGCAAACATGGCAAAAACTAAATTGTTGTTGATTCATGAGACTAAGGTCTAGTTATTATCTTCCCAGATGTTCATGTTGTTGCTAACACAAACTGGTGATGCATGACCATTCATGTTTTTTCAATAGGTTGCTCCATGGTCTATGCCATTCTTGCTTTTGGCTCTCAAATTGTTTTTGGCCCGTCCCTCATACTTTAAGCTGCTATATAGAGTTTGTTTGAATATATATATAGCTTCCCTCTTTGTTTAAATCATAGATTAAATTTTGCACTGGCATTGACTTTAGTTCAAATAAGCCGTTTCTCTGGGAATGGCAGTTTTCTTCCATGTTTTAATTCGTGTCTTTTTTTGGTTAACATTAATGACATCTGCAGCAAAGTTCAGGATACTGTTTCTGCTAGTGGATCAAAGACGATGAAGAAGATAGGTGAGCCTAAAAAGTCTTCTTCACAGAGCTCAACTGTACCATCAAGCAATTACGAGGAAGATTTTGACGATTTTGATCCTCGGGGGACTTCGAGTGCTAGTAAGTATTTGTTGAACTTTCGGAGAGGGCAATCTGCAGTCTTCTATTTTGTGTTTTATAGGAGGCCCTCATTATGCACAGTTCCCTATAACATGTTTTGTTTACAAGGGTTCTGTCACTTTACAGCTTTGTTGGTTTGGGCAAAAGAACTTCTATAACTTTTTTGCATGTGCACGGGTGGGTATTCATCAAATTAGAGAACTCTACTAAAGGTAGCAACATAAGTTGTGTGTTACATCAAAACCTATGTTCTTTTTGAGTCTGGTAATAAATTATAGGTGTCCTGGTTGAACCAAAAAATGCTAGAGGTCAAACAAAGTTTTATTATCTGGCTGTCCTATTGCGTCGGTGACAATCATTAAGGAACTAGGGCATATTAACATTAGCAATGGACAAAGAAAACAACAAATTATTGATGGGGACTTGATTTCCTCTCCATGTACTTCTGAAGTACATTCTTAATACATCATTAAATGAATATCTTACCTTATTAAAAACAAAACAAAAGCAAATTATTACTCAATCTTTAAGACATCTATCTTTAGAAGTGCACCAGACCTTTTAGATGTGGCAAAGTTAGAAAAGTTGTCATAAATCTCTTGGTGGGGGATGGGAAAGGGGTAATAACAAAATTGAAACGAGAGCACATATGAGTGTTGGAGGTGAAACCATTGAGGTCCTAATCTCATGTAGACTGCAACTTAGTGCTTTATTGCTATTTCTCGTTTCGAAATTTACTATAACTTATTTTGGCTGTCAAACAGAGCCATCTACAGGAAACTCTAACCAAGTAGATCTATTTGGGCAAAATTTGATCGGTGACCTCTTGGATGCACCGACACCTGCTCCAGCTGTTACGTCTACTGTGAACACTGATCCATCAGAGGTTGATTTATTTGCTGATGCCACTTTTGTATCAGCAAAACCACAGATTTCGGGTGTAGCTTCCCAAACTCCAGTATGAATCCCTCCATCACCCTGTTTAAACTCTTGCTCTTAATATTGGTTGGTTCATTACAAAGTAGCCATTTGTCTTTTCTGCAGAAGGGTGCGGATCTGTTTGCCTCCCAGCTTGCCCCTTCAGCTGCAGCTTCAACAATAGATTTTTTTGCTGCACCAGATCCTGTTGTACAGTCTAATAACGGATTTTCAAAACCTCAGATTACGAGTGTAACTTCCCAAACTCCAGTATGAATCCCTCCATCACCCTGTTAAAATCTTGCTCTTAATATTGCTTAGTTTGTTACAAAGTAACCATTTGTTTTTTCTGCAGAAGGGTGTGGATCTGTTTGCCTCCCAGCCTGCCCCTTCAGTTGCAGCTTCAACAATAGACTTTTTCGCTGCAGCAGATCCTGTTGTACAATCTGATAACAGATCTTCAAAACTAGACCAGATGAACATTAACACTGTTGATCCATTTGCTTCAGTTCCACTAAATACTTTTGGTAACTCTGATCCTTTTGGTGCATTTGTTTCTCAACCTGTATCAACGCCCGATGAAAATGCTAGCAATGGTGGGATTCATGATGCTCATGACAAATTAAGCAAATCGGCTGTTGAAGCTAAAACACCGCCAAAGAAGGATACATTTCAAGTCAGGTCTGGAATATGGGCTGATTCACTGAGCCGTGGGCTGATTGATCTGAATATAACTGCACGTAAGTTCTGAGTGCTGGATATCATCACTTACATTTTTTGTTTAATTTTGAAAACCATGCTGCTATTCGTATTTAGTGGCATGTAGTCATGTACTGCTTTTTCACCAAGGGTCCTTTTTGAGGTGTTGTGCATTAAGTTGAATGACTCTTACAGTTTATGGATATTCTTTAACTTCTGAAAACTACATTCAGAAAAAGACTGCCCCCCTGGTTGTCCTGTTTGATTTTTAGATGACATTGGTGCAACTTTCAGAGACCTGGTGGGCGTACTCAGATTAGCGAACTCTTTCGTTTTTCGATTCATTGATTGAATACTCACCAAGGTCAATTACAAGGACAGCTTAATAGCAATGTGGAGCAGTCCTTTTTTTGTGTTTTCTCCAGCTCACTTGCCCAAAAGATGGTCGGAAGGGTCACTACTGAGCACAGACCCTTATCGACTACATGAATTGTGTCGATTGCTCCCAATATTTGATGGTTTGACCATACTTGTGCACATGTTGAAAAGATGTAACAACTTGAATGACAAAAAATTCTAATAAGTGGCATACTGAAGCTTTTTGTCTGGTATACTGGAGCTTTTTGTCTTGCTCGACTTAACTTTTCTGGTTACCTGATGGTATATACCTTTTGAACTTACTCCTTTCCCCCCTAACTTGCAGCCAAAAAGGTCAACCTTGCAGATGTTGGCATCGTAGGAGGATTAACTGATGGATCAGATGAGAGAGAAAAAGGACCTACTACTTTTTACACTAGCAGAGCAATGGGTCAAGGAATGGGGCATGGCAGATCTGGTTTCCCAGCAACAGCTGGGGATGACATATTTTCAAGTCTTAACACACAAAACTATCAGTTTGGCGGCTTTCAGAAGTGAATAATTGTCTTACTGCTCCTTGCAACAGATATTAATTCACCTATTTTCACTCAAGATATTCATTTGCGAGCTTGACGAATGGAGACCAACAGCGTGATTGTGTACATTAGGGAAGTGGCCAGATATTGGGTGGTCCACTATTTGAAATACAATACAACTTTTACGCCAATCTTCTCTTGCTTTGGTCTTTTCTACTCTGAGGAGCTTCCTTGTATCCTATTTTCAAAAACATATTTAAGGTCTGTCATATACATCAATAAAAAGAACTCAATATCTTAGGTAGCTGATTGCTATTCTGGTATGTGGTTTTGCACACTAGCTGAACCTGTAAGTCAGTTTGATAGTCGTGGCTATGTATTCAGATATTCATTGCTTCTAGTATTAATGTTTCTATATGGAGCGGCATCTTGTTTGACTACCTTAATTATATCTTTCACAGTTTTTGAGAGAACTATGATTCAGAACTGGAGATGAAACCTATAAATCAAGAATTGTTTTCGACATCAAAGTGATTAATGATATTTTCTTCAAGATTCAAAGTGTGTGAACTTGCTAACGAAGGGAAACGATAGCATCCATTGCAGAGGACTTGTATTCTAAACCTCACCAGTAACGGGAACACTGTAACTAGTGAGCAAATCAAATTTTGCATTGTGGCCGCCAAACTGCTTATTTATGGTACAACAGTACAAGGACAAGTTTTATGTTCTTTTCCATCTTTTCAGAGTAAAGATACAATATAAGTCCTGCATGAACTCCCTAATTAGAAATCTAGTTTCCCCCTAAGAATGGCTTCGGCTTTTCTAGCCTGCTTCACTGGTCCAATGATGAAAACCTGCACCAAAGCAATCCTAGGTGAGACAAGTAAACAAGTAGACTACAACTGCACTTGGAACTTGAAGACCTTCGCTTACACCAAAAGTATCCATAAAACAACATATAAATTGAACAGCTCTAAAGTAATGTAACATTTTTTTACAGCTTTAAATTGGAAAAACTCTGAACTGTTCGCAATTTTGCATCAAAAGTTTCACGGTAAACTTGGCAAACAGCTTCACGCATGGTGGTTGAGCCAATTACCACAGGTAGGTCAAGGCTGCATGGTCTTGTTTATGTTAACCCCGGGAAACTTTAGCAGCAGATCAGCATTGTAATAATTAATTCTTTTCTTGAAACTCTTAGAAGTTAAAAAGAAGAAACAACATTTTATGGATGTAAATACTTTCGGTGCAAGGAAGATTTCAAGAGGTATAATGGCATTTAATCTTTGACAATATAGCACTAACCTTATCATCAGGACCTTTAGCACCTCCTATGAATATTTCAGCACTGCAAATAAAAAGATTGTCAAAGTAAAAAAACATGATTACTTCATTACTAGTAAACTTATACATAAATCCCGGTAGAGTCAAAAACTACTAGCTGCTAAGCCATGGTGGACAGAGTTACCCGGCACCTGCTAGTGGGAGGTAGCAGGTAACCTGTGGGTGCGCACAAGGTGGCTGGTAAACCACTGTCATGAAAATAGATAAACCAATACATTTCCAAAATCTACTGACTGCTGTACATTGAGAGTCAGATTGCAACCAAAATATTCTCGGAGATTGAGAGTCAGGGATAGCAAAACCGAAATATGAACCTTTCAAAAAATTAGTTTCTGGTGACCAACTTTCCCTTTGAAATACTATATTTCTCTTGTTTCCTCTTCTTTCACAACAATCTTTTTCCCACAAGGATAGAGAACAACTAACTCTACCCCTCGGGGTAGGAATAAGGTCTGTGTACACGGAATAAGGTTTGTGTACACACTACCTCCCCAGACCCCACTAGTGGAATTACACTGGGTTGTTGTTGTTGTTGATAGAGAACGACTAAACCTGTCAAAGCACAATTATAAATGTTCTGACCTCAGGTATTACAACAACAACAACAACCCAGTATAATCCCACTTAGTGGGGTCTGGGGAGGGTAGTGTGTACGCAGACCTTACCCCTACCCTGGGGTAGAGAGGTTGTTTCCAAATAGACCCCGGCATCCTTCCCTCCAAGAACTTCCCACCTTGCTCTTGGGGAGACTCGAACTCACAAACTCTCGGTTGGAAGTGGGGGTTGCTTACCATCAGAGCAACCCCTCTTGTTGACTTAAAATGTTATCATACCAAGCTCATCAACTAGGTTAAAGGGGCTACGGTCCAGCACATGTGATAAGATATTAGACATAATCAATAAATACACAGAGCTACAATCAAACTCAGTCCATCATTTTAATTAAACTAAGCTCAGGTAACAGTCAGCAAATATGTTGTCTGACATGCTCATTCTCTCTTACTCTCTCTTTCCATTCTCTCTATGCAAGAAAAATAAAAGAGGAAAGTAGTACATTGGAGCATATGGGATCATCATGTTATCCGTGTTGTTTAAGCCCAAAAGTTGAAAATAATATTCGGGAAATTGAAAGTGAGTTTTAATCCTCACACACAGGCACACATTAACTGATGAAGCAAAGAAACATACTTGCATGACTCCTTTATCGACAATATAGAAGCTCCCCTTCTGCCAATAACACGTCCCATTTTCCCCGAGGGAACATCAATAACAGACAAGACTTCTTCCTCAGGCATACTTCCATCAGCAGCAATATTTTCTGCGAATCACAACCCACCTAATATTAGTTCTTCTGCTCTAAAAGGTACAAACATAAGAATTTCATCTGGGACGTGCTTTCTTCAGTCTAAGTTCTACACCCCAGCAGTAACATATTTGGATGTATGTCTATGTCGATCATATAAAACAAACATCTGCATGGTTCAAGAACTGAATAACTACATAGTTCATTGCTTTATCAAGTGAAAATTTCTTGACAACCATCAATAGAAGGTTTCTCCAGTTTAACCTCCTAATCTCAGGTCTAGATAATTTTAGAAGTCATGCTTCTTAAAAAGGTACTACTTACGAAATTGCTTTCCTTGTGAACCCATCAAACTTTTATCAGCATGCTTATAACTGCCTATATGCTTCAATCAATCAACTCGGCTTCGGTTCCAAATTAGTTGAGGTCGTCCATATAAATCCTTCATACACATTCCACTCTATTCAGATCCACTTCAGTGTAATACTAAATAATTTATCTTTCCAGGCAAACTAGGGTTTCTCTAACTAGCTGTTCTCTAAATCTCACATTTACTCGTATAAGCATATACTTTTAAACTAGAGGTTCTCTAAATCTCACATTTACTCGTATAAGCATATACTTAAAATATTACAATCATTTCTAAGAGAGAGACCACAAATGCTTTTTATATATACATCAAGCTTAGTGTTGAACCATGTAACTAAGAGAAATCCTTTCCACCTTTTTTTACCTTAATATAATGAAAAGGTACTACAGAATAAAATGAAAGAACATAGGTCACATAGCCAAGGAAATTCTTGTATTGCCAAAAAAAACATTCAAATATGTATGTACACATTCAGATTTAAGAGTCGAAAGACCAGTCAATACTGGGAAGAAATAACCTGGAATAGGAGGTAGAGGTGGCCAGTCCGCAAAATCATTGTCATTGATGCAGAAACAGCGACAATAGAGGGCACCACGCACAGCTAGGCGCCATAAGGACTTGTCATTCAACTTTTGCACCATCTTATGATATATAAAAAGAAGAAATCGAACATCATCTGCCGCGGCACGGATCATCTGTTCAGATAATGGTCTATATGTCCAATATTTAGGGTCCTGGAAATGTGAAAGACACAATTAACTAGAGAAACTTTAAGTAGATTTAGTGACTGAAAAAACTGCTAGTTCAGATGCAAAACAGGCTTAGACAAAGAACTCATCAGCTGAACGATCTCGCTGTTGACCTTCTAGAAATTTATCTGACTCATCAGAATTCCTTGCACGTGCTACTATTTAACCCTTACAAATGCAACTGGATGAAATGAGAAATACAAACTTAAGGCAAAAGATGTCTTTCCTAGAGTAATAAAGGGAATTCACACAACATGAGAAAGATTCTTCCATCTTTTAGCCATAGAAAATTCGGTGGATTAGAAAACAGAAGAAAAGATATAACCTCTTGCTTCTATCGTGGCTAGGACCTTTGGCACAAATAGTAAAATATTACTACTCAGCGTGTGAAAGGACACATCTACCGTTATTTTCTTAGGCAAGAAGATAAATAGAGACAAACATGTGCTGTTTATTTCCTTCCCTTCAAATTTAGTAGTTGGCTCTCCAAATTGAGGTGCAAAATTTTGACAAAATCCGCACCGTCTTCCCCATAAAAGGCAGAAAGTACACATTAAGTTCTCTAACAATGTTAAATGGATCCATCATTTTCTTCGACATACCCGCTGTGGAAAGGGTGTGATTTCTTAATGGGAACTTCATGCAAATTCTTCAAAATACACTAAAAATTAGCAAAAAACTGCATGTACCCATACCAGATAATTATGCACACCCCATACTACATACATACCCGTAAACAAATCCATGTAACATAGTCTCTAATATACATGTAACTACACATAAGGAAACAATTTAATCCATGAAGAGAAACAACAAAATGGAAGCAATGGACATGTTCAAAGCAGGAAAAAAGCTTTTCATTGCCGTGTGCAAGCAAAATTTTAACTCACCTGTCTTAGAAGAACTCTGACTTCTTCTTTCTCATCATAAGATACTCCTGTCCAAACAAGCAAGAAGATGTTTAGTTCACACAAATTCCAAATCTGCATCTGCTCAAAACTTACACCCTAGTAGAGAAGTTCAAAAGACAAGCACAAGAGACAATTGGTTTAGTAGGGCGCAAAAGGACTTTACCCATACACTGTTATTCTTTGACAACGACAACTAACTTTATCTCATGAAAAAAAGTTTGATGTGTCTAATTTTGTGAAGAAGAAAAGGAGAAAACATAAAGAATCTGCTTTTCTGAAGTTTCAGTTATCCTAAAGAAGATGTTGACTTTATCCTCTTTACAAGACAGAAGTAATACTCCTTTTCAATCTGCACAGAGACCCTTCATCAAAACCATTGCAAGGCTGATCTATCCAAGGACCTTACAATCTAAGCTCCTTCTAGTCAAATAGATACTACCTCCACTAAATACCGCATCCAAACTGTTCCTACCCTTGCAGTTGCTTTAGCGTGTGTATGAAGAACACAAAAAAGGAAGAGTATTCCAGCCATCCGAGACAGAAAATAAATAAGAAACAGCATTTTTATAGTTAATAAGGGCCAAAATAATCACTTTCCTTGATACATTAAAGCCCTTGAACTTTACGTTAACTCATCTATGCATTTTTGGAAAGCTGTTCATAATAAACTGCAGTATTCCTTATCATAAGAAAAAAATGATTCCTGGCAGTTATTTTTTCTTTCTGAACAGGTAAGTAATGGATAATTGACAGAAAAAAAAAATCTAGCACTTACATGGTGCTAGTACATCAACATAGTTAGAACCCTTCTATACAAAAACAAAAAGAAAGAGTTCCTTCTGTACAGTTCCTATCCCTGTAGTGAGCCGATGAGATCTACCAAGTTAATTTCATCTTTGACATCCTAAAGATTACACCAAAAAGCCAAAGGCCAAAAGCATCTAAACAAGTTCCTGGAAGCTATTTGAGACACTTATTCTTATTTTAATCAGCACAAAGAATCTTCTGATCAATCAAGATGAGGAATTACATTTGGACAGTTCGACCATAATTGGATAAAAAGAAATGAGTTTCCTTTTCTACGGCTCTTCCTGTTTGAGTAAACTGCAGTCTATTATACACAAAAAGTAAGAATTTGTAAAAAAACATGCATTATGACAGTGCCAAAATAATTCAGGTAGTTTGACAAACTATGTCATACGTGAATCACTTAGTCAGCAAAATCTGTTCCAGATAATCCACAACTAAGACAACTATTACAGATTTAAAACTCATCACGCCGTCCATCAGCCCTGCTTCCCTAAGCCAAAAGAATATAGAATACACATTCACCACTGCAGCCCAACCCTTTAGTCCTCAGACAAACCCAGCTTAAAATATAACCTCCATCAAGTTTTCTCCTCCCCTTCAACGACCACAATGACCCAGTAAAATCCCACAAAGTGTGGTCTGGGGAGGGTAGCGTGTACACAGACCTTACCCCTACCTCGATGGGGTAAAGAAGTTGTTTCCGATAAACCCTCGGCTCAGAAAGACGGAAATAAAACAAGAGACAATTTATCAGTATCATCAACAGAAACCATAGAGATAGTAACGACATCATAAAAAGGTCTGGAGCTATGAAAAACTGAAAAGATAGCGTGGACTCAACATTAACCACAAGCCGTCTAAGATCAACCCTATCAAACCAGCCTCATTCCCCGATATGAAGTAGAAAAAGCTCAACTACCCCCTAGCCTACAACTCTAATGTTCGACCTTCAAACCTTACTATCAAGGCCATGTCCTCGAAAATCTGCAATCGTGTTATGTTCTGCCTGATCACCTCTTCCCAATAATTCTTTGTGACGACCCAAAGGGTCATCACTTATTTTATTAATCATTTCGAGCTTCTGAGGCCTTGAAAACCTCATTCTATGTTGCCTCGATTTACGTGCACGATCCGAGCATGTAGCCGGAAAGATTTTGTGATAGGAAATATGAATTCTATGAGAAATTTGGATAAAAATGATATTAATATTGATATGGTTGACTTCGGTCAACATTTTGGTAAACGGATCCGGACCCGAGATTTGCTGGTCCCGAAAGGTCCGTAGGAAAATATGGGACTTGGACATGCGTCCGGAGTCGAATTCTGAGGCCTAGAGCCCAAGTTATGAATTTTTATGTGAAATTATTTTTGATGTAATTGTTAAAGGAAAATGAATTAATTGACCTTGGTATCGGGCTCGTATTTTGGTTCCGACGCCCGTTACAAGTCTTAAATATTATATATGTGCTTTCTACAAAGTTTGGTGACATTCGGATGTCGTTTGATATGTTTTGGACCTTGAGTTCCAAGTTTGAAAGTTTTGAAAACCAAAAGTATGAAAATCATGAACTTGAGGCTTGATTTGACGAAAACGATGTGATATTGGCGATGTGATCGCACGAACAAGTTCGTAATGTGTTTTTGATGTTGTGTACATGTTTGGTTTGGAGCCCGGGGCTCGGGTAAAGATTTGATAGGCCGTTGGATCAATTTCTGAATTTTTGCACTGTCTTCGCAATTGCGAAGTATTTCTCGCAATTACGAAGGGGGCAGTACAAGGCAGGGCTCGCAAATGCGAACCCTGATCGCAAATGCGAACAATTGTTCGCAAATGCGAACATCCCCTTGTCCCGCCTATGTTCGCAAATGCGAACAATAGTTCGCAAATGCGAACAATGCCCTTTACTGCCTAGTTCGCAAATGTGAACATCCCCATATCCTGCCTATGTTCGCAAATGCGAACTCCCCAATATTCTGCCCGTGTTCGCAAATGCGAACAAAAGTTCGCAAATGCGAACTTCCTAGCCTTAGCTTATTTTTCAAACTCCAGAAATTGGTCGGGGTTCGCAATTGCGAATCCATGTTCGCAAATGCAAACACAGAGACCTGTAACGATTTCCAGCTTCATTCATCATATTTCACAACCCAAAAACACCCATTTACGATTCTTCACGGACTTCCTCTTCTTCAAAACAATTGTAAGTCACTTTTTACTTAATTCTTTCAATTCTTAACATCATTATACATGTTTTTCAATAGAAATCAAAGGTTTTCATAGTAGAATTTCTTGTTTTTGGTAGAATATAGGGTTTTTCATAAATTGGGAAATTGGACCTCGAATTGAGGTCCGATTTTGAAACAAATCATATACTTGAACTCGTGGGGGATGGGTAACCGGATTTTGGTCCGAACCCCGAGTTCAGACCATGTGGGCCCGGGGTCAAAATTCACTATTCTGGGCAGAATGTTGTAAAAGTTGTAATTGGTCTTAGGAATTAGTTTGTTGAGTAGTATTGATGATATTAAATCAATTGTGTATAGATACGATTGGATTGGAGCCAAATTTGAAAGGAAAAGGCATTGCCACGGATTGAATTGTTCATAAACATTCGAGGTAAGTGTTTGTTCTATCCTAGCTTGAGGGAATAGGATTATGTGCTATATGATCGAGTGCGGTGTATGGGCTGTGGTGACGAGCATCCATACACTGGCGTCTAGCATGACCGTGAGTCGTTGTTGGTACTTGTTGTGAGATATTTTGAGAGACTTGTTGTGAAGATGATTGTTGATTGCCCTTGTTGGGACGGTTTATGATTTACTGTTTCATTTTTTGCCCTTAACTTTGATTGTTATTTGGGTGAGGAAGAGTGATAATGCACGAAGGGTGATGCCGTGCCTTGATTTATTATTTATGCACGAAGGTTAATGCCGTGCCTTGTTATTGATTATGCACGAAGGTTAATGCCGTGCCATGTTTTATTGATTATGCACGAAGGTTAATGCCGTGCCATGTTTTATTGATTATGCACGAAGGATCATGCCGAGGATGAGAGTAAAAGCACGAAGGGTGATGCCGTGCAACTATTTGCCATTCCTTGACTTGATATTACTTGTTTTTCCATTATATTTTATTTGGGTGATGCCGTGCAACTATTTGCTATTCCTTGACTTGATATTACTTGTTTTCCATTATACTTTGTTTGGGTGATGCCGTGTAACTATTTGCTATTCCTTGACTTGATATTACTTGTGTTTCCATTATACTTTGTTTTCCTTGTGAACTTATTAACCGTTGTTAATTGTTGAGTTCTTTGAGATATTCCTTATTGTGTTATTACTTGGTTATTTCTTGTTATTCTGTGGTATACATATATATTGAATTGCACATGTTTATGTGGGTGTCTGGTCCTAGGCTTGTCACTACTTCGCCGGGATAGGCCAGGCACTTACCAGCATATGGGGTCGGTTGTGCTGATACTACACTTCTGTGCGTTTTTGCACAGGTCCAGGTTACGATCAGGAGCAGCAGTAAATCTTTGGGTGGGAGTTGATCATATTTGAGACCGAGGTAGCTTGCAGACGTCCGCAGGCCCGGCGTCTCTGTAGTCTCTTTGTTCCGAGACAAACACATTATGTTATATTTCTTTCAGACTTTTATGTGCAGTATTCAGTAGTAGTTCGTGAGTTGGTGACTCCACGTCTTGGGTAGAGGATTTCAATATGATTTTTCCTTGAAACTGGTTATTTCTATTTCGATAAAGTCTTCCGCACTTATTTAATCAAAGTTATAGTTTTGTTGATAAATTAATTATGAAATATTATTAAAAACAGGATAGTATGAATACAGTGGCTTGCCTAGCTACCACGAGTAGGCGCCATCACGATCCCGATGTTGAAAATCCGGGTCGTGACATTCTTAGATCGCCCTATACCTCTTCTCGTACCCACCAAAGCCAACAACTCGTGCCTAAACCATCTGAGCCTCGCTTCCCGCATCTTGTCATCCACAGGGGCCACACCCACCTTCTCCCGAATATCTTCATTCATAATTTTGTCCATCATAACGTGCCCGCACATCCACCTCAACATCCTCATCTCTGCTACTTTCATATTCTGGATATGAGACTTCTTAACCGGCCAGCACTCGGACCCATACAACATGGCCGGTCTAACCACCGCTCTACAAAACTTAGCTTAGAGTATCGATGGCACTTTCTTGTCACACAAGACTCCAAATGTCAGCCTCAATGTCATCCACCCCACTCCTATACGACGAGTGACGTCCTCGTCGATCTCTCCGTCCCCCAGTATAACCGACCCAAGGTACTTGAAACTACCTCTCTTGGAAATGACCTGTGATCCAAGCGTCACGTCCACGCTTACTTCCCTCGACTCATTGTTGAACTTGCACTCGAGGTACTTATGCTTAGTCCCGCTCATCTTGAAACCCTTACATCGGGGGCCTGTCCCCAAACCTCCAACCTTTCTCCTCCCCTTCCTGAAAGATATATTCGCTCCACTGACGAAGAAATATGATGCACGATCAAATAGGCCAAGAATCTAAAAATTCAAGAAGTCCAAGAATCTATTCAAGATAGGATTTCTTTTCCTTTAAGATAAGGATTTCGTATTACTTGCTTCCCTAGCAATTTAATTCTTGTTTTACTAGTATTATATTAGTAGTTCTAGTCAAACTAGGATTGTTAGTTGGTGTATCCCATTCTTACTATAATTCTTTTTCCTATTTTAGTTAGGATAAATTTTCTTAGCTTTAAAACTGCAAAAAGATGAAATGGAAGAGTCCAAAAGATCACTGGATCCACCAAAAAAAATTTAAGTAATAAGCAATAATGCCAAACAACAAAGTATTTAGGGATGCCAAACAACTTGAGTACACGCTCCAGTTGATGGAGCTCATTAGTTTCAAGCTAATTGTAAGAAAAAGGTAATCGCGAGAATTTTAGTTTCGCTAATAATGTTATTAGTACCCCTTGGCACTTGTTGTCTAATCTTATAGAAAAATACATTCAAAATACTTGATAGCTTCCATTAGATGATAGGTTTCCTTCATCCTCGCTTACAAGCTCATATCTAAGTAGCAGGATCCACAGAATTCAAGGCACACATAAGCAAGTACAAACTTTAAAACAGAAGATAGATCAATACCACAATAACGTGGGTCAGCAAGTAGACCAACAAATGATATGTAGTCATCTGGGACCCGTGCACGTCCTTCTTGTTCACTGATCAAAGAATATGCAATCTGCTTGAGGAGAGAGTATAAACATTATAATCCAAGTGCATCAAACTGGTCATAACCATACTACTCTCTATTATCACTTCCAGGCAAATAAATCCTAGTTAAAGTCGGAGTAACATATTAATCAATGTCAACTTATAAAAAGAACGGACATGCAAACAGACATATTCTGGGAAAATAAGAACAGAAAGATAGAGAATAAATGGTGGAAGATGTGACTCATCTAATTGACAGTAATGTTTTCCGAATCAGTCCATTCAATCAATGGAATGTGCAATCACAATTATTAACATCAGAAGAAACTACCTTGAACAATCTAAAGCATGATCATTCACAGTCAGAAGAGGTTGAGGAAAGAAAACTAAATGAAGGACCCATGTGGAGAATAGGAACAAACTAAATATAATTGAATGGACTGAAAACCCAAGAGTTTTACTTTTACCCTTCACAATACATGGCAGTAAGACAGTAATGCAAATTAAAAAGGCCCTCACAAAACCCGGTATCATTAGTTGGTTTGTCAAATTTACAGATTCGTCCATCCCAAATTATGTGACCTACTGTTGATTAGTCCGCCCAATTGCTTGACCACTTTCTTGTCTATGTCCGATATTCAAACTACATTAACAACCAGCACTATTATTAACTCTAGTTTTGTTTTTCAACAAACAGGGCAATCTATACACATCTTAACTACTTATTATTTATAATATATATACTACTAGCAACATTATTAACTCCAGTTCTAGTATGACATTCTTTCGAAAAACTGTTTCCACTTTCACACATTTCAACTATTAATACCACATCTTGAACTAATGGCATCTAATAGTCCATCAAACTCAGGTCTCAGTATTCTGGTTTTCAGACTAGTCAAACTGGACGGTGCTTGGTGTAAAATTAAGTACACTGAAACAACTTCAAGTGAGAATGCTTGCCTGTGTATCCACAACATTGTGCAACTTTATGCCAAACTGAAAATATAATGCCTGAAAGAAGAATGGGCAAGTAAATTAGACATGCAACAACGCTTCATATATACAACAATTTGAAAAAGAGAAGAAATCAATAAGAGACCTCACTATCTCGTTTGCAATCATGAATAACTTTTGTGATATAACTAGACTCAAGTGCAGGCTTACAGGCTTCAATAACAGCCTCTCCACCTTGAATAGCGTCAACCAAATATATCGCATCAGGAAAGGCAAGCTGCACAAACAAAATTTTATCAACAGGAAGCTTCTTTTTTTTTGGTGGGTAAGTGTTATCACTGAAAGCATTATGACACCAAGTTCTGCTGCAAGCAGCAATGCCTGTTTGATCTCAAATAAGCTAGAAGAAACAAGCTGACAAATGTAATAGCAAATCTGAATATACCACAGCCTTAAAAGCCCTTTGTGGATGGACTTAAGCTTTCAATCCACTCGACAAGAAAAAATAAATCTAACATCAGGGTTTAGTGGCCAACTATCTGAGATTCAGTGTTTTGATGCCAAGGACACAAGCACAGGGAATTAGATTTAGCGCACCTTTAAAGTTACAATTGATAATTCCCAAAGTACACTCTAACCCAATCTAAATGACCCAATTTGACTAGTATGAAGTTTTGGAAAGAAATTTTTTATATTTTAACATGTTGCAGCCAGTTAAAGGTATGTCTAAAAACAATAGCTTTGACTTTACATGAAAGTCAGGTACTATGTTGAGAAGATATCACATTAGCACAAGAAAATACAGAGTATTGCACACCTGACCAATAAAAGTGGTATTACCGTACATTAATTTGAATTCTTGGAAACAAATTTAGAGGGGTCACAGTCAATTGATACACACCAAAAAGCAGCGGAAGTTAGCTGCATTTGGAATGGTTGGAACGTATATATAAACATGAAAGTAAACATTGGGAGTGCACGGAGTACAAAAAAAAGCAAGGAAACAGTAATAATAGCAGAAAAGGATATGATCTTATCATTCCATTTTTCAAAAAATACATGCTGCCACCACATAGCAAGTTTTGAAATTGAGAATAACAAAGCCTAAGAAGAAAGTCAGGCCGATGCAAAACTTGCTATATAAATGCTTAACTGCATCAAATACACTTTTTAAGGCACGTAGGTACTCCAACCCCAGCACTCCACACTCCTGTAAGTTGAGGATTCACTTCTGAAAATATTCATATCCCTCTTTTCTTCGTTCACTAAAAATTTCCTCCTTGAACCTGTTTTTTTCACAATTTTCAACATAGCAAGATTTTCTGAAATGGAAAGCCTAAAGGGATTCTGGCTAATGCACACCTGGCTATATAAAAGCTTTATCATATCAAATACACTTTTTAAGGCATGTAATTTCTCTAACCCAACACTCACCACATCACCCCATTCCTCTCTTGTTCCTTCACTAAAAAGTTCCTCCATGATCTCTCTTCTGTCACATTTTTCAACTGCTTACTCTTAAGTTCATCATTGGCTCTTCCTTAAGTGCTGGTAAAAGGATTGAGAAAAAGAAACAAAGAAGATCCAATGAAACTAGCTGTGATATCTCAATGTTGAACATGCCAGGGATGTCTATACTCATATTTGTCTTCCAATTCATCCGTCCGCTCCTTCCTTCTCTAATAAACATAAAATCTCCCAAACTGTCTTTACAGCCAAGACAGACTTTCCATACGCTGCTCACAAGACTATTTAGTATTAGTCTTGTATTCTATTATTGCTAGATTTCTATTACTACATGTTTTTCCTTTCGCTTTGTTTTTTAATTATCATTTGTTGTTGTTACTGCTTGTTGCTACTGCTTTCTTGTCATCCTTCCTTGAGCCGGGAGCTATTAGAAACCGCCTCTCAACCTTCAAAGTAGGGGTAAGGTATGTACACACTACCCTACCGGACCCCCCTTTCAGGATTATATTGGATTTATTATTGTTGTTGTTGTTGCTGACAGTGAAAACATTAATTGCATTGCCCGTGTGTATCATGACATCTTAGACCACCATCAGAAAATGTAAGAGGTTCTCCAATGCCACATGCCAGTTTTCTTCTACCACTAAAACCATTTCAATATACTACATTGGCCAATTGGGACATCTGAGCCTACCGCTGATGTTTAGTACAAAAAATGCATTTGGAGAATTTTAAAAAACATGTACCTCGTAAAAAGACAAGAAACTATAGCTTTTAGCCTAAAATTTCTGATGTGATCTGAGGAGTACATGATATGGGCATGGAAAAAGTAAATATTTCCCAGGAGAACCATCTTAGTTATACCATAGTTCATCTTGTTGCTAATAATCATTCCCTTCCAAACTAGGATTACCACACCGAGTAAACAAAAATTTGAGCAAAATACATCAAGTCTGAATTCTACATTTACTAATTACCAACCAAAGGTGCACAGTACACTTACAAGCTCATAACTTCAAAGGCTTACCTGCGTCCATAAGATGTATGAACATCAAATTGCATTAGGCTTTCCATTAATCTAGAGCTGTATGGATGACTACTTCTTCAATAACCACAAAATATTGCACTATTGCAGGACATGTAATTTCATAAAACGAGAAATCTAATTAGCAATTTTAAGTCCGCATGACATGATGCACATTCAGGTTTTGGATTTACCTGCATAATACAAAGAGTCCCATGGCGACAAAGATCAACACCCTCACAATCAAAACCAATAACCAGTTGCGACTCAGGAGAAGGCTCCAAGAATTCAACAGGTAGTTGAGATGGATTAGTGACAACATGGATTGGAACTGAAGAAAAATTTGCCTCATCCCCTTCGATTTTGTCACCTACGAAAACCAACATCATAGAACCTTGAGTTTACATTCACACCCTCCTTTATCTTTCCTTTTCGTTATGACAAAATTTTAGGTCAAATTACAAAATGCCGTAGTTAGTTATGAAGCAAAGAGCAACATTCGTGGGTTAGTATGCCTATACAAACAAGAACACATAAAAATAGGAAGTCTCAATTGCAACCTTTCTTTTATGCAACTAATTGACCTAAATGCCTATTAGCAGGATATCAATGCAAACAACAAGAAAGTCATAAACATGAAAAATTAAAGCTTCAGTGTACGTCTGATTGATGCAAAACCTTCAAGATTAATGCAACAAGCAAATTTGCACATACAAGGTACCCCACCCCCACCCCCACCCCAACCACCAACACCACCACAAGAAAGCATGAACGTTATAACCCCATTTCATTAAAATGGAGAATTGTTACGCACCGCATGATAAAAACCCAAGAAAATCCACAACAGAAAAGGGGACAAAGAAGAGTTTTGATCTGTAAAATCGGAAAATGAAAGATTAAAAGGGGGCGAAAACAGCAAACCAGGGTCAGGAGGCAAAGGAAGGTGTGTTTGTTGAGAAGACGCCATGTGATCGGACCATCCAAAGCAGATCGCGGCACGTTTCAGAGGGAAATACTCATTTCTGAGTTTTATGTAATGTAACGTTCACTATTTATAGAACCGTACCTGGAATCTTGAAAGACGATTGTCTCGGTGAGAATCTGGTTAGAATTTGGAAAATATTGGATGGTGCTTACCCATGTGCCAATCACGTGACTCTTTCCTCTTTTTCTTAGGTTTTTTTTGGGGCTTTTAGGGGGAAAAGGGGTTCAATATGAAGAAAATATTAGTACGGATATTGTTTTCCTAATTCAAACATCTTTTCATAATAATATTCACTTTTACTATTCTTTCTCTATGATACACATAGTCAACCACCATCTTTTTTTTTTTTTATAATCGTATTAGTGTTAAGTGGTTACTTTTTTTTTTAGCAAACAGGAATATTTATATTGATATTACATAGTGTTTAAGACATTAGAGACATAACCCATATCGCTTAGGACACATTCGTTACCTAGGTTTGCTAGTACATTACCAGCATTATTTGCTAAATACTTGACGAAAACATATTGTTTCTTTTGGTCCTTCATTATAAAAGATTCAATAGAAAATGGAGGTTGTGCATAATATTTCTTCATTCTTGTTTGTGCACCAGTCTCCTTTGCTAGGTGGTGTGCCACTTTATTCCCTTGCCGGAAGACGTGTCGGAAGGCCACTTCTTTCTTCGGATGCATCAATAACTTGCATGCATTAACAATATCGGCATATTATCTATTGCCTTTATATATAGAGGATTACCTTAATGGAGTTTGTTTCAATTTCCAGAAAAAATAAATTTCATTCTTGTGTTGTTTGAAGACACTCAAAGAGCCTGGAGTTCAGCTTCTAGTGAACCGTTTGTATGACTAGATTTTTTAAAACCTACCACCCAGTTCCCGCTTATGTTTCTGAATATACCTCTCAAGCCACTCTTTTGATTGTTATTTTTGTAGCTTGCATCTACATTTTATTTATACCAGCCCTTTAAGGTTTGTGCCATTTTATATTGATAGCTATTTTCTTCGTAGGGCTATGACAACTTTCAGTTAGGAGATTGTATTCTATTAATCTTTGCTTGATGTAGTCGATGTTAATAGTGTTGTCAGTGTTGTTTTGGTTATTATTATTTCTATTCAACCAAACACTCCAACGTGCAAAGGGGAAAAAAAGATTTGCAGTTAATATTATTATCTTGAAGGTTATGATCAATATCTTTTACTTGCATAAAGAAGTGACTGTCGGTTGGTTTATAGAAATTTGACCATCCCAAACTACCCCAAAAAAAATAGTAGTTTTACATTGCGGAAAAAGTCAGATTTATCCCTCTATATTAAAAAATTATCCACGTTTATTCTTAATTTTACTATCGGTCCAAATTCGTCTCTATCGTTAAGAAAGTAGACAAACATATCCCCAACCCTAACGGTTGTCCACTGTGGCAAGGGGCCCAATTAATAAAAATGCCATGTCATTAATTTTTATTCTTTTTTCTTCTCTTTTTTCTTTTTCATTTTTCTAACATCAGAAGTGGTCCCCTTTCTCTCCCTTGCCCTCTACCGTTATCTACCTTCCATTTCACTCCACCCACCTCAATGGATGGTAAAACCACATAGAACAATTACTTGTCAAACAAAACACTACCGATTATGTTAATCAATTAAAAGATGGGCAAAATTACAAACCCATACATTTATCCTTCCCCATTAGCACTCAAAAAAACTATAATCCTTTTTCTTTCACTATTTTTAGATTTACCAAGCTCCATTCTTCCGTTTTTTATACAAAGCTAGAAAAATATATCAGTAACACTAAGAGAAAAAAATAAGAATCAGAAGAAAACAAACCCATCAAGATTTCTATTTTTCCTCCTGCTTAATTCAAAAAAGCAAAGAACAATAGAGAAAGACCAAGAAATTATAAGTAACAGAATCCTAGAATGTTTTGATAGGTTTGATATTGAGACCACCTAAATCCCTCTTTTTTCTATGTGAATTAATAGAAAAATTAAAAAGTTTTAATTTTGTAATCTAAAAATGTAGGTAACAGACTAAAGAGGAATATTTGGTGTTAAGATATTTATGAGTGAATGTGGTTTATTAAATCTATACAGTTTATTAACCAAGCCAAGGGGAGCAATCAATTCTAATTATTGAGTCATTTTTGTTTTACCTAATAGTGAAGACCGGTAATTTTAACAAATGAAGACTAGTAATTTTTTCTTTGGGGGGAAGAGGTGGGGGGGGGGGAGGGGGAGGCGGAGAAGGATAGTTGGCTGAGGTTGTAAATGGTGGTTGAAGGTTATCTCAGTGTGGTTTAAGGCGGAGGATGATGATTCAACCCTTCAAGGCGCCACCACAAAGTATTAAATACCCAATTCATTCATGGGTTGTCACGACCCTAGTTCACCAATCGTGAACATGTCGTGATGGCACCCAGTCCCCACGACTAGGTAAGCCTAACACATTGCGGAATATACAAGCTATAAACACTTAAATAAGAATCAGCGGAAAAATAGCATAAAAAGATATGTAATCCGTGCCGCATGGCACATACATCCTTCAACACACTGTGTAAACACTACCAAGATCCGGAATCTCACGGGTAACACAGACTAAAAGAGAATATACAACTGTGGCTCTATGTGTAAAGAGTATCTAACAACGAAATGAAGGAAAATATCAACTAATACTATCAGAATAGAAGAAAAGCCTCCGGATCCGCGGACGCAGCAGATCATACCTCGAGGTCTCCCAATAAAGCTGCGGAATCACCTAGTACGAGCCTGTCATGATGTACCTGGATCTGCACAACAAAAGTGTGCAGAAGAGTAGCATGAGTACACCACGGTGGTACTCAGTAAGTGCCAAGCCTAACCTCGATGGAGTAGTGACGAGGAAGGTCAGGGCCCTACTGAGAGAAACAATAGTATAATGATGATAACATTAATAAGCAATTTAAAAGATAGTAATTCCGAAATAACAACAATAAACTTATTACTGCAACCGTCTACAATTAAGCTAACAACAAGTAATTAACTCAATTAACAAGTCCAGGACCTGTGGGAATTGAACCCACAGTCCCATTGACAGTACCCATGGGTCTCCGGAAATCGAACCCGCAGCCCATGTCTCAATAAATAATCAATAACTCAGGATCTCCGGGAATCGAACCCGCAGTCCCTACCAATAACTCGGGATCTCGGGAATCGAACCCGCAGTCCCTACCAATAACTCAGGATCCCGGGAATTGAACCCGTAGTCCCTACCAATAACTCAGGATCTCGGGAATCGAACCCGCAGTCCCTACCAATAACACTCCGGGTCTCTGGGAATCGAACCCACAGCCCTGGGTCTCCGGGAATCGAACCCGCAGTCCACAAACATAACAAATAAAGGAAAGCGCAGAAAAAAATATAATATGCTTAACTACAACTTCACCGAAAATAGTGCCAACAACTATCAAGAAGCTCAAGTAAGGCAATTAGGCAACTAGTCATAAAATACTACCTAATCATGCTTTTCTAACTACTACCGGGTAAGAATATCGAATTAATCAGCTAAAAACAGGGATATCACAAATTAGGCATTTTTGATAAAGTATGTGTTCAACAACCAGCGCATGTACGCGCTCGTCACCTCGCGTACAAGGCATTTAAGCTATCACATAAAAATCCTAGGGGTGGAAGTTCCCCCACACGAGGTTAGACAAGCCACTTACCTCAATTCCGGTACAAAACCGCTAAGAAATAACTCTCTTGCCGCGAATGTCGGCCTCCACAGTGTAGTATCTGATAAAAATCAATAGAATCACATCAAAATAGACCAATTGGGCATTACCCAATCAAAATAACTCAAAATACACCAAAACCCACAAGTGGCCAAAACCCGACTTTCGGTACGCTTATCCAAAAATCACGAAAATTATATATTCGGGTTCCTTATCTCAATACGAGTCCGTGCATATAAAATTTATCGAAATCGGACTCCGTTTGCCCATTCAAATCAAGGATTTCCCAAATTTTAGGCCTAGGGTTCAAACCCACCTTTAATCTCCCATTTTTAGTGAAATAATCGAGGATTGCATGATAAACTAACGAATTAAGGTCAAGAAACATACCCCCGATGATTTACCGATGATATCCCAGCGTTTCCCCTTCGAAATCCTCTCTTGGAGCTCAAAAATGGCGTTTTTGTGTATGGGGATTGCGGGTGTTATGTTCTGAACTTAAGCTCACTGCCAACCCCATTGCTCATCGCGTTCGTGATGGGCTTCACGCGTCCGCGATGACTCGCCCAGCTTCTTCTTCACGAACGCGACGCCATCCCACGCGTCCGCGATGTATTGCCAAACAGACCCCTCGCGAACGCGGCTCTCCACACGCGTTCGCGATGAATAAAATCCCAAGCCGCCCACTTTACTCTTCGCGGACGCGGCCCACCTGGACGCGAACGCGATACGTCCCAGGCCACAACTACGCGAACGAGATCTCCCCTACGCGACCGCGATGACCAACCTGACCAGGCCTACGCGAACGCGGCACATGCCTCGCGAAGGCGTAAGTCATATTTCTGCTGCACTGCTGCATTTTCTGCAGATTTTCCAAGTTCCAAATGCCCGTTTGATGGTCCGAATTCATCCCGAGGCCCCTGAGACCCCAACGAAAACCACCAACATATTCTAAAACACGATATGAACTTGTTCCAATCATAAAAACACGTCTAACAACATCAAAACCCATAATTCACATCGAATTCAAGCCTAAATTTCTTAAAACTTTCCGAATTGCACATTCGATCTAAAACCCGACCAAACGACGTCCGAATGACCTCAAAATTTGCGGACATATCCAAATTCACATAACGAAGCTACAGAAATTGTCGGAATTCCATTCCGACCCCCAGATCAAAATCTCACCTATCGTTCGGATTCGCCAAAATTTCAAACTTTGGCATTTCAAGCCTAATCGAGCTACGGACCTCCAAAATACATTCCGAACGCGCTCCCAACCCCGAAATCACCTAACGTAGCGAATGGAACCATCGGATTTCCGTTCCGAGATCGTCTTAACGCTGTTCCGGCTACGGACCATTTTCTAACTTTAAAGTTCTCATTTAGGGACCAAGTGTCCCAAAATGCTCCAAATTTCAGAACCGACTCACCCGGCAAACCACAATAGCAGAAATGAACTTAGGGAAATAGTTAAATTGGGGATTGGGGCGTAATTCTTCTAAAACGACCGGCCGGGTCGTTACATCTTCCCACACTTAAAGATTCGTTCGTCCTCGAACGAGCATAGAAAACATACCCGGAGTAGTGAAAAGATGAGGGTACTGGCTGCGCATATCCTGCTCGGTCTCCCAAGTCGCCTCCTCGACCGGCTGGCCCCGCCACTGAACCTTTACCGAAGCGATGTTCTTTGACCTTAGCTTTCTGACTTGCCTGTCTAGAATGGCTACTGGCTCCTCAACATAAGACAAATCCTTGTCTAGCTGAACAGAAGTGAAATCCAACACATGCGACGGTCACCATGGTATCTCCGGAGCATGGAGACATGAAATACGGGGTGAACTCCGGCTAAACTAGGAGGTAAGGCCAACTCATAAGCAACCTCCCCAACACGCCTCAAAATCTCAAAAGGGCCAATAAACCTAGGACTCAGTTTTCCTTTCTTCCCAAACCTCATAACGCCCTTCATGGGCGAGACTCGAAGCAGAACCCGCTCACCAACCATAAAAGCCACATCGCGAACCTTCTTGTCCGCATAACTCTATATGTCTAGACTGGGCTACACGAAGTCTGTCCTGGATCACCTTGACCTTGTCCATTGCATCCTGAACCATATCAGTACCTAGCAGCCTGGCCTCGCCCAGCTCGAACCAACCCACGGGAGACCTGCACCTCCTACCATATAGGGCCTCATACGGTGCCATCTGAATACTAGCTGGTAGCTGTTGTTATAAGCAAACTTCGCCAGTGGCAAAAAGTGATCCCATGAACCTCCAAACTCAATCACACACGCACGAAGCATATCCTCCAAAATATGAATAGTGCGCTCGGACTGACCATCAGTCTGGGGATGAAACGCTGAGCTCAGCTCCACCCGAGTACCTAACTCCTGCTGTACAGCTCTCCAGAACCGTGAAGTGAACTGAGTGCCTCTATCTGAAATGATGGAAACTAGAATACCATGCAGCCGAACTATCTCCTTGATATAGATCTCCGCCAGTCGCTCCGATGAATAAGTAGTGCTCACCGGTATAAAATGGGCGGACTTGGTCAGCCGATCCACAATAACCCAAATGGAATCAAACTTCCTAACGATCCGTGGAAGTCCAGATACAAAGTCCATGGTGATGCGCTCCCATTTCCACTCTGGAATCTCAATCTGCTGCATCAATCCACCCGGACGCTGATGTTCATACTTCACCTGCTGGCAGTTGAGGCATCTGGAAACATAATCGACTATATCTCTCTTCATTCGCCTCCACCAGTAATGCTGTTTCAAGTCATGATACATCTTCGCGGCTCCTGGATGGATGGAATACCGTGAGCTATGGGCCTCTGCTAGGATCAGCTCTCGAAGATCATCTACATTGGGCACACAGATGCGGCCCCGCATCCTCATAACTCCATCATCCCCGATGGTAACATCTCGAGCATCACCACGCCGAACTCTATCCTGAAGGACAAGCAAATGAGGGTCGTCGAACTGGCGATCCCTGATGCGATCAAATAGAGAAGACCGAGAAACCACACAAGCTAGAACCCGGTTGGGCTCCGAAAGATCCAATCTAACAAACTACCTGGCTAAAGCCTGAACATCCATCGCCATAGGCCTCTCCAAAGCTGGTAGATATGCCAAACTCCCCAAACTCTCTGCCCGACGACTCAAGGCATCGGCTACCACATTAGCCTTGCCCGGATGATAGAGAATAGTAATATCATAGTCCTTCAGTAGCTCCAACCATCTCCTCTGACGCATATTCAGGTCCTTCTGCTTAAGCAAGTGCTGCAAGCTCCGGTGATCAGTGTAGATCTCACAAGGAACCCCATATAAGTAATGACGCTAAATCTTCAAGGCGTGAACAATGGCAGCTAGCTCCAGATCATGAACAGGGTAATTCTTCTCGTGCACCTTCAACTGTCTCGACGCGTAGGTAATCACCCTACCGTCCTGCATCAATACCGCACTGAGTCCAACTCGTGAGGCATCACAATATACAGTATAGGACCCCGAACCTGTAGGCAACATCATTATAGGGGCCGAAGTCAACGCTGTCTTGAGCTTCTGAAAGCTCGCCTCACACTCGTCTGTCCACTGAAAAGGCGCACCCTTTTGGGTCAATCTAGTCATAGGTGCTGCAATCGAAGAGAACCCCTCTACGAAACGACGGTAATAGCCCGCCAAACCAAGGAAACTGCGAATCTCAGTAGCGGAGGAGGGTCTGGGCCAACTCCGCACGGCCTCCACCTTCCTCGGATCTACTCGAATACCATCACTCGACACCACGTGGCCCAAAAATGCCACTAAACCCAACCAGAATTCACATTTAGAGAACTTGGCATAAAGCTGCTTCTCCCTCAGAATCTGAAGCACTGTCTTCAAATGCTGCTCGTGCTCTTCCCGGCTCTAGGAATATACTAGAATATCATCAATGAAGACAATCACGAACGAGTCCAGATAAGGCCTGAACACACTGTGCATCAAATGCATAAATGCTGCTGGGGCATTAGTCGACCCAAAAGACATCACGAGGAACTCATAGTGACCATACCGGGTCCTGAAGGCAGTCTTCGGGATATCTGGCTCCCGAATCTTCAGCTGGTGATACCCATAGCGCAAATCAATCTTAGAAAACACCTGTGCGCCCTGTAGCCGGTCAAATAAATCATCAATGTGGGGCAAAGGATACCGGTTCTTCACTGTAACCTTGTTCAGCTGACGATAGTCAATACACATACGCATAGAACCGTCCTTCTTCTTCACGAACAACACAGGAGCACCCCAAGGCGAAACACTGGGTCGAATGAAACCCTTGCCCAATAACTCCTGTAACTGATCCTTCAACTCCTTCAACTCAGGAGGAGCCATACGGTACGGTGGAATAGAAATGGGCTGAGTGCCCGGCAACAAATCAATAACAAAGTCAATATCTCTGTCGGGCGACATGCCCGGGAGATCAGCTGGAAATATATCAGCAAAGTCACGTACCACAGGAACAGAATCAATAGAGGGAGTGTCAATACTGACATCCCGCACATAGGCTAGATAAGCTGCACACCCCTTCTCAACCATATACTGAGCTCTGAGAAAGGAGATAACACGGCTAGGGGTGTGATCTAGGGTACCACTCCACTCAATACGTGGAATGCCTGGCATAGCCAACGTCACGGTCTTGGCGTGACAATCAAGAATAGCATAATGGGGCGACAACCAGTCCATGCCCAGAATAATATCAAAATCGAGCATCCCGAGCAACAATAGATCCGCTATGGTCTCAAAACCACAAATGGTAACCAAACACGACCGATATACACGGTCCACAGTCAAAGAATCACCCACCGGAGTGGAAACATAAATGGGGGCACTCAAAGAATCCCGAGGCACACCCAGATGAGAAGCAAAGTAAGAAGACACATATGAAAAAGTGGAACCAGAGGGTCGAATAGAACCGATGCCTCCCTGTGACTAACCAGAATAGTACCTGTGATAACAGAATTAGATGCAACAGCCGCAGCGCGATCAGGAATAGCATAAAATCTGGCCTGACCCCTCTCTCGAGGAAGGCCTCTGGTACCCTGATCCCCGCCCCTGGCTGGCTGGGCAGGTGGAGTGGCAGCTGGGACTGGGACGTTGGCCTGCTGGCCCTGAGAACCACGCTGATGCTGTGATGACTGATGAGGGGCTCCTCTCCTGTGCCTGGGGCACTCCCTAACCAGATGGCAAGTATCCCCGCACTCAAACAAGCTCTAGGAGGACACGGTGGCTGAGACTGACCGGCCTCACCCCCACTAGTCTGACCCTTGGAAGTACCCCGAGCAGAAGGTGCACTAGAAACTGGGGGAGCATAATAAGGCTCTCGAGGTGTTGGAAGAGCTGGAGTACTACCGGCTGCTGGTAATGGTGAATGAACTGGACGACCGGAATAACCCCTGCCAAAACGACCGACTGCTGAAGTGCGGGCACCAGAGAAATGGCCCGACTCGCGAGACCTCTTGGCCTCCCTCTCTCCCCGCTCTCTAGGGCGCATACTCTCGATCCTCCTGGCGATGCTCACTGCCTGCTGATAGGATATATCTGTATCCAACTCCCTAGCCATGCTGGATCGGATCGGCGGAATCAGGCCCTCAATAAACCTCCGTACCCTCTCCCGGACTGTGGCTACCAAGGCCGGTGCATGTCTGGCAAGACGGGTGAAACTGATAGCATACTCCGATTCGGACATGGAGCCCTTTCGCAACCGCTCAAACTTCGAGCGCCAAGAATCCCTAAGGCTCTGAGGAACAAACTCTCTCAAAATCAGATCTGAAAACTACGTCCAAGTCAATGAAGCAGACTCCTCTAGACTATCCAACTCATACGTGCGCCACCAATCATAAGCGGCCCCACGAAACTGAAAAGCAGTGAAGGAAACCCCGCCTGGTCTCCACTATCCCCATGGTACAAAGAATACGATGACACTCCTCCAAAAAACCGAATGCATCATTGTAGCCAAACCACTGAACACTAGAGGATCATATTTCTTGAACCTCTCCAATCTACGCCGCTCGTCCTCGGAGGCAGCTGGCCAACCTCCGGGTTGTGCTGGGGCGGCAGGAGGCATAACAAAAATCTCTGGAACCTGTCCCACTGGCACTCGCTGCTCAGGTGTAGCGGCTGCAGGAGTCTGGGCCCCTCCCCCGGCCTGAGATGTAGATGGAGTGAGAGGGAGCAACCCTGCCTGAGCTAAAGTGATATACATACTCATGAACTGGGCCAGGGTCTCCTGGAGTGCTGGAGTAGTAGCAGCTGTAGTCGGTGTACCAGGTGCTTGCGCTCCAACCTGGTCTACCTGTGGCACCTTAGAGGCAGCGCGCGCGGGTGCTGTGGCTGCACCTCGGGCCCGTCCTCGTCCTCTACCTCGGCCCCGTCCTCTGACGGCGGCAACATGAGGCGCGGGTACCTGATCGTCGCGAGTAGCTCGTGTCCTCACTGTCACACCTCCTTTTTTTCACACCGCACACGTAACGTAAAAAACGTAAATGTGCCACTATTTAATATTACACCCCGAGAAGGGATATAATAATAATCAGTGAAGGAGTTTTTCCACTTAAAGGACAGTCGGAACGGGATCAATTTATTTAATTTTTCGTAGTCGCCACTTGAGAAAATAATGGTGTCCCAAGTCACCGGTTTAATCCCGAACCGAGGAAATTTATGACTCTCTATTACAATCTGCAAAACTAGAAACCTGGATAAGGAACTCTGTTAACCCGGGAGAAGGTGTTAGGCACTCCCGGATTCCATGGTTTTAGCACGCTCGCTCAACTGCAATTTTTTGCTTTTATCTGATTTCTTTATATATTTTAACTATGTGCTATTATGTTCCGCTTTTCAATTTTAGAAGAATTGCGACGTCACGAAAACACATTTCGAGTCACACCGCAACCAGTACGCCTGTGACTTTAATGCATTTCGGTTTCGCCGAGAATAAGATTTGGGTCACATAAATGCACACCCGTAATTAGGAAAGTATTTTATTAAAGTCGTGCCTAAAGATTCTACGTCTTTGTTAACTTTGCGAGGGCCATGAAAATTTGCTAAATGGCGCGCCTCGAATTCTAAGGATCAATTAGAGATTAAATAAAGCGAAGGCCACGCAATTATCAATTTTGTTCGGAATGGCACGCCTCGATTCTAATTTCAAAGGAGAACTACAGACGGAGGGCCAATATCTATATTGTGACAACATCATGTCCAACTATAACCAATTCGAATAAATGCGAGTTTCAATCAACAAGCGCCTAACTAATTGGATCTTATCAACTCTTACAATGCCATAAAGTGAAGAATTAACAGTAACTACTTGTGGAACCACATCGTAAGTTTTTGAACACAAAAATAATGCAATTCAACAATTTTAACTGCTGTGTAGGAGATAAAGTGGCTGCCCTTTTATTGCTTAGGAATTTTGTTAGTTCCCTCAAGAAGAAGATCGAACAGGGATCCTTTGGAGAAAAAGAAAGCAGAAAGTTTCTCCCCTAGTGTACTGCGTCTCATTTTGATTTCAAAACAAATGTATGAAATATATAACCTATAGAGTGAAAATGGAGAGGTGACTATCGAGTCACTTAATGGGACAAAAAAAAAAAAAGAAGCCTCCAAGTAAAGTTTCATGTGATTTTGGCGTTAAAACTCTGTGTCTGTTGTTCAATTAACTCAGAATTCAGAGAATTTCAACGGACAAACTACTAAGACGATCCATTAGAACTAATAACAATGCCTTACTCTACAGTCATGAACCATATCACTGAAAGCAGAACAAGTATCAAATTAGAGTCATTGATCTCTCACATGAATTTCACTAATAGGAAACAAATTTCAACCATATCAATATAAGTACTGAAATTAATGAAAATGGAAGAACATGAAATCCTCTAAGATGTATTGCCCCAAATTCATAACAGCAACAATTTGACATTAGCAAGTGTACAGTTAGAGCCAACAAAGTAATATAGTTGAAAAGCATTTGAGATCCGATAAGCAATTTCTCGAGGAAAGTAGCAAAACAACTTAACAAAACATTGAATTAACAGCTTGAAATGAATTTAATAATTCCCATTCCTAGTAACAAATACAAACAATTAGAGATTCAGTGATATGTACCTGATACTAGCAAAGAGGGAACAGACCTTCGAACAAAATGAAACTAAACCTCAAATCTGAAACAAAGCGACGATTTCAAGTCGAACCTCGACGGCGATGGCGTCAAAATCAATCGAACTCCATCAGTAGCAGAAATCAAACAGAGTTCAAAGTTTTATCTGTTTTTGGTTGCTTCAAGATCAGCCATGAAAATGGTTCTTGAATGAAGAAAAACGAGAACAGGGGAGGGGGGTTTCCTCTGATGTATTGTGCGCAACCCTTTGTCCGTGTATCCCCTTGTGTATCCCCTGAAATCTCTCTTGAAAATCTCTCTCAATCCCCTCACCCAAAGTGTGCTTCCCCCCAATCTCTGAATTTTCGCCCAGGAGCCCTGCTTTGTTGTGTGCCTCTGTGTGTATTGTCACACCTCCTTTTTACGCGCACGCGAGGGTGCGAGGGAGTTTTTCCAATTAAAGGACAATCGAGACGGGATTAGTTTATTTAATTCAGAGTCGCCACTTGGAAAAATAATGGTGTTCCAAGTCACCGGTTTAATCCCGAACCGAGGAAATTTATGGCTCTATAATACAGTCTGCGAAACTAGAAATCTGGATAAGGAATTCTGTTAACCCGGGAGAAGGTGTTAGGCACTCCCGGATCCCGTGGTTTCAGCACGGTCGCTCCATTGCAGTTTTTGTTTCTATCTGATTCTTTTATATATTTTGACTATGTGCTTTCAATGTTCCGCTCTTATTTTTAGAAGAATTGCGACGTTACGAAAACACATTTCGAGCCGCACCGTAACCAGTACGCCTGCGACTCTAATGTATTTCAGTTTCGCCGAGAGTAAGATTTGGGTCACATAAATGCACACCCGTATTCAGGAAAATAATTTTTATTTCAAGTCGTGCCTAAAGAGTCTATCGTCTATTTACTTTGGGAAAAGGACCGTGAAATTCACTAGACGGTCCTTCCAAGTCTAAGGTTTTTGTAATAATTAATTGAGGACCCCGCAATTCTGTGTGTAATGCGGCGAGGCCCGTCTCGTCATTTTATTTAAAGGGCAACCTTGAAGCGAACTATGATTCTCTATTTTTTGTTTGTCTCTAATAACGAGTGAAGAAAACTTAATTATTTATTTATATATATAAAAAAAACTAAGACATTTAGGATCCATAGGTCCATATAACTTGCAAATAATCAAGTTGTTCCTATTTATTCAAATTATCACTTGACACATTTTTAGACAAATCTCAACAGACCTTAAAACGATTATATATCTAGACGTGATTGACTTGGATGAAAGTTTATTCTGTCATCATTAATCTATTTACCTATTACTGGATTCCTGGAATCTATTAAAAGTAAAATCGAATGATAAGTTCAAGTATTAATAGGGTAGTCATGAATGAATATACTAGATACCAATTAACGCCACGCGAGGTTGTTTGAGATATTATTTTCTGCTTGAAATCATGGATATCATATTATTGATCTAACATCCTACTATGAATCCAAACCAGCTAAGACATTTATATTTATCAATAAAACTTGACATTATGACTTGTATTAGACTATTATAACTAAACAATCAAAGGTTTGACAATCCATAGTTCAAAGTATACAATCCATATTACACGATCCGATTAATTCAAAGTAGCCTAATTGTAATGAGTTAATAATCAGCTACATAAAACTATATAAACAAATAACAAATTCATTCAATTCAATGTCCACAACATTCGCTTGTTTTGATTTCAATTCATAATTCCAGCAGCATGAGCATACATTAGCAAGCTTAGAATGAGTACCTGGAAATTACAATGGAGAGAAGTTAGTTGCAGCAGTGGAATGCACAACAACAACAGCCGTACCAGCAGTAACAACAGAAAACAGCAACAGGAGAAAGCAGTGACCAAAACACAGCAATAGTAGCAACCAAACAGAACCAACAGCAGTAGCAAAACACAATGACAATAGCTACCACAACAGACCAACCACAATGCCACTAGACCCAACAGCAACAATCAAACAATCACCAGCCACAAAAACCACACCAGTGAAGCAAACCAACAGCAGTAGTATGAGAACTAGAACCACAGCAGAGACAACCCCAAATGAAACAGTAACAGAAGAACAAGAAGCCACAGCAAGAGCACCTGATAGGCAGTGAATGCCCCCTACCCGTATGAGTCTTAAGTGAATACTTATGCTATGGATGTGTATTCCAGTGTTGTCTTTCTGTCTAGTTTACTGTCTCAAAGTCTTTTTTGTATCTCCAGGTCCTTTTTTCTTTCTATCTCTGTCTATATCCCCTTATATATCACTAAAAACAGACCCTTTATTATTCTTAAAACACTTAAACTAATCCCCCCATCATCTTTGCCCATGATATTCTCTTATACCTCCACTACTACATGTCTTGTCCTATTTTTTTAATTTAAAGTTATGGGTGAGTTAATTGTTTAATCATTTTGTCTTGAAGCTCCCCCCATACCATTATGTCTTGTAACAAATAGAATAGTTTAATGGTCCATTAGTGTTCCCTACAGAATATTCAACTAAGCATATTTAACTTTGAATCCCAAAATACCTCTGCAACCATTACCCTACATCCATACCCTACTTCCTTAGCCTTATTACCCCTTATTGCCTTTAATATATTTTATATTAACTGATCAAATGCTAACTAATCAATCAGTAATTAATTATGATATTTAATCAGTCAATTATACTCTAAGAACCCTAATTTCAGATTTATCAAATGATTCTGTATTAACCAGCTATAACCAATCAACCCTATTGTTAATCAATAACCAAATCACTGAACCGAATAGTTAAATAACTACCAGCATATACCAAATTGATCCTTAATCAACAAGGTTTCCAAAACAAGATCAAATAGCTTCACTAAGACTCGGACAGCATGTATTCACAATGTATTCATTCCAATCAACTTGCATTTTCAAAACAGGTTCAAGCATATTCGAAATTATCAACAGTAACTATCTAAAACTTAACTGAACTAACCATCTTTAACATGAATCTAACCAAAATCTAATGAAGAATCACAAAATTTGCAGAAACTAACAATCTTGATAAAAATCAGATGATAGCCGAGAATAACACTAATGAAGGTAACAACAAAACAGAAATTAACAATTAATATGATTCAACCCTAATTAGTCTAACAATTAATATGATTCAACCCTAATTAGTCTAACAATTAATATGATTCAACTATTAGAACAAACTAACAAAACCATTTATACTAAAACATGGAAACGGATTCATATAGCAAAAAAAAACTAAGGTTAACAGATTCTTATCTATCGAAAAGAAAATACTAACAGGAGGAGACGAGGAGAAGCACATTCAACAAAAGAAATTAATTGAAAGAGAACTTAGCTTAGCCGTCTCTCTTTTTCTCTTTTTTTTTATTTGTTTTTTTTTTTTTTTTGTTTGTTTTCTTCATCATTTCCTTCAACGGATTTTGCATCTTGGATTCTTGAACTTTTCTTGAAGTTCCCGGCGGTTTAAGTTGTTCTTGACGACTCACAGCTTTGGCTCGATTTCTTCGTGTAATAATGTTAGTACGAGTGGCGGGCGAGGATTTTGGGCGATTTTGGGTGGTGCGCCGCCATGGGTGGTGGGTGGCGGCGCGACTAGGGTTTGAAATTCGAAGGGATTGGTTGGTGTTTGGAGGTTAACGATGGTAGGGATGTGATGAGGAGGAGGTATGGAACATTTTGCCGTTGGTTTCGGCCGAAGGAGAGGCCGGCCGCCGCCTTGCGCGGCGGAACCCTAGCGGCGCGGCTGGGAGAGAAATGGGGTGTCTCTGAAGATGAGAGGAGGAAATGAGTGTCTTTAGGGTTTGGGGGGGGTGTTTGTTATGTTAAAATGCTAGAGCTAACGTGGGCCGTTGGATGGTGAGAATCCAACGGCCAAGATCAAAAGATGGGGGGATTAATGTGATCCATCCGATCAAACACAGATCAATGGCTTGGATCTCTTTGCCAAAGACAAAAGAACGACGTCGTTTGGGTCTTGCTGGAGGCGGGTTGGACTGGACCGGGTGGGATTCGTTTTGGGCCTGGTTTTTTTGGACCAAACTATGGCCCAGATCTGATCTCATTACTACATGTATATATGTATATATGTACATGTATATATATATGCATACCATTATCCCACACAATTATATATCACCTAAAAATGCAAATCACATAATTTCGATATTCAAACACTAAAAATGCAAAACTTAGTATATATTTTTTTGTATTTTACTAATTTGAATAAATCAACACGCACGCAAAAAATGCAAATTTAAGATAAAAAATAACACAAAATCACAAAATCACGCCCAACACGAAACTACTTTTATTTTGAATTTTCTGGGAGTACTTCTCAAGTAAGGCAAAAATCACGTGCTCACAGTTACAATCCACGCGTAAACACGCAGAGTTTTCGTGCAAAGATAAGTGAGCGGATATAAGCGATTTTGCCCATTCGAGTACTCCGTATGAAGCATTTTGGAAAAATTTTGACCGAACCTTGCTTCAAGGGTCTCCTACATATCCCTGGCTAAAAGGGAATCAGGTCAATGTAGTTCGGGAAGTTCTGGTAGCTGGGACTACCATGCCTGTTGCGATCTCGCTGTTACTGCTGTTGCCGCTGTTACTGCTGTTACCACTGCTTAGCTGATTTCCTTGTTACACCATGCTAAGCAACAAAAACAAGAAGCTAGACTAAGTTACAGTATTACAAGTTCTTATCTATCCTTTTTAACTTGATCTTGTCGCGCTCCTTGCCATCTTGTCTGACTTGGCGTTCCTTCTGATGCTTCGTCTCTTCTTACGAACTTGGACTCATGCCGGAGATTTCTGTTACATTCTACCGCTTTCCTCTACCAAATTAAAACAGATCGCCACTCCATTCTCCAGGCGGGCTCCCTGACTTCAACCACTACTTCGAAATGAAATCGCCACTCCATTCTCCAGGCGGGCTCCCTGACTTCAACTACTACTTCAAAATTAAATCGCCACTCCATTCTCCAGGCGGGCTCCCTGACTTCAACTACTACTTCAAAATTAAATCGCCACTCCATTCTCCAGGCGGGCTCCCCGACTTCACTACTACTTCAAAATTAAATCGCCACTCCATTCTCCGGGCGGGCTCCCCGACTTCAACTACTATTTCAAAATTAAATCGCCACTCCATTCTCCAGGCGGGCTCCCCGACTTCAACTACTACTTCAAAATTAAATCGCCACTCCATTCTCCAGGCGGGCTCCCTGACTTCAACTACTACTTCAAAATTAAATCGCCACTCCATTCTCCGGGCGGGCTCCCTGACTTCAACTACTACTTCAAAATTAAATCCGCCACTCCATTCTTCAGGCGGGCTCCCTGACTTCAACTACTTCTTCAACATTAAATCGCCACTCCATTCTCCAGGCGGGCTCCCCGACTTCAACTACTACTTCAAAATTAAATCGCCACTCCGTTCTCAGGCGGGCTCCGGCCGACTACTACTAAATCGCCCCTCCGTTCTCCGGGCGGGCTCCCCGACTTCGACTACTTCTTCAACATTCGATCGCCACTCCATTCTCCGGGCGGGCTCCCCGACTTCAACTACTACTTCAAAATTAAATCGCCACTCCATTCTCCGGGCGGGCTCCCCTGACTTCAACTACTACTTCGAAATTAAATCGCCACTCCGTTCTCCAGGCGGGCTCCACGACTTCAACTACTTCTTCGAAATTAAATCGCCACTCCGTTCTCCGGGCGGGCTCCCCCTGACTTCAGCTACTACTTCGAAATTACATCGCCACTCCGTTCTTCGGGCGGGCTCCCTGCCCGACTACGAACTTACATCGCCACTCGTTCTTCGGCGGGCTCCGCCGACTACAACTTCACCGATCTCCTCCTATCCCGATTACCTTCCTTTGCCTTTTGTATCATATCCTTGTTCTTGCATTCCCTCTCGGACCACCTTCTCTTCTGAATTATCCTGTCTTGGAATTGCTTTCCCCGGTCGTATTACTTTTCTTCTGGCTGCTGGGGATATTTTTTGGAACTGTTTACTCGCCTGCTGGGGGTGATGCTGCTGAGGAAGTGTTCTTTGTTTCCTTCACCCCTCATTCTCTTCCTTCTTCCCCTACCTCTTCTGGGACTCACGCTTTTGTTTCCTTGATCAAATTATAGGATGTAATCCTGCTTGGGGAATCTCGAAGCCATTTTTCTTTTCCCAATAACTGCTGGAGATGATACCCGGCTCAAGGATCACCCCATCTTGTGTTGCTTTCTACACTTATCCTCTGAGTCTTGCTTCCCAGAAAATTTTCGCAACCGGAGAAAATTTTCTGCCCCAGTGTGATAAACTTCTGGACGGTATGCTTTTCCGCCGTCGGACCCTCTTTTCCTGCTTTAAATCAAAGAAAAATTGTTAGTTTCAAAACGCCGCGAGTGGTCGTGCCACTCTTGTTGAGGCCATTCTCTTTCGGCTGCTTGGCCTCTCTCGAACTTTGAGGACGACGTTGACGCTTGCTTGGGAAGATGCTTTTTCCACGAACGACCTCTCATCTTTCCTTTTATTCCACTCTTTGGTTTGGTCCGACTCTTTTTAACCGGTGATCTGTTGCGTGAAATCATCTTTCGGACATGCCACATGTGTCCATCATACTCCATAATTCTTGCGAACCTTCCACTCAGCCTGTCATCCCAATCTTACTATCGTAACGACTTCTGTCTCATTGCCTTGTTCCATGCCTATTCACTTTCAATATACTGCTTTAGGAGACTTGGTAGTGAGCTTTGAAAAAAATCAATTTTCGAAAAATGAAAGAAAAGAAAAGGATACTGACCGCAAATGACAAAAGAAAGGAAAAACTTTTCTGAACTCACAAATAGGCAAACTTATCTGAATGTGTGCCTGATCCAATGTTATGCCGCGCCTTTGACTAAACTACCCAGTCTATTCATGTCAATCACTTTCTGATACCGCGTCCTGCTAGAGGTAAACGGGTGTCCCAACCTTGTCTCATGCAGACATCTTGTAACCATCTCGTCCTGTCACCTCACAGTGCCCTTCAAAGGGTTTTCACTAATGAGATTCTCTCATTTCTCTCTATCTCCCGTCGCCTTAAGGTGCCCGTAAAGGTTTTCACCGTAAGACTCTCTCATTTTACTTCTCTCGACTTCCTTCGCCTTAAGGTGCCCGCGAGGGTTTTCACCGTTAAGACTCTCTCATTTATGCTTTCTTTCCTTGCGGCGGGGTATCACCCCGGAGATTCCCTCTAGAGCGTTATCCCCTTTCGGCTTGTGCATCCTGGATTCAATCGAGGGTCGGGATGTCACTCTTGGCTTTCATTCACATGACTTGGCACTTCTCAAATGCTGATCGAGAGGTCTTTCTGGTTCTTGATATGGTTTCTGCGCGTGAGGCTGAAGAAAGGGGTTTAGCCTCAACGGTTAGCTTATTACAACTTTCGGAATCCACACTATCTTTCAAACGAAACAATGACTTCTGCCCCGGTTTTGTTGCTTGGGGGATTTTTTGATTTTTATTTTATTATGACCGAGCCGTGTGGCGCCTACGTATCCTTCTTGAGGAATCAGGTCGAACGTAGTTCACTTTTTCTTGTATTACTTCTTTGTTTCTTTTCTATTCTGTTACGCATCTTCCTTGATGATTCCGAAAGAGGGTATATGAAAGAACAATTAAGGCTCAAATGGGGAAACAAAGGTTAAAGTGTTTGGGTAGTAGAAAAATTGCCTCTGTCATTTCATTCTCCGAAAAATGCCAAATACACACAAACGAAACCAAACGTTGACAAATGCATTAAAGAATTACACATAATATCTCTTAACTGCATCAGAATTGATAGCCATATCGGTGCATCTTCCCTCGACATCGGTCAGACATAGAGCGCCGTTGGATAATACTCTAGTCACCACAAAAGGTCCCTGCCAATTTGGAGCGAACTTGCCTTTCGCTTCGGCCTGGTGTGGTAGAACTCTCTTCAGCACATGCTGTCCCACTTCAAATTTCCTGGGACGCACCTTCTTGTTATATGCTCTTGCCATTCTCTTTTGATACAATTGGCCGTGACATACTGCCGTCAATCTCTTTTCATCGATCAAGCTCAGTTGCTCTAATCGGGTTTTGACCCACTCGTCGTCATCAATCTCAGCTTCAGCGACAATTCGGAGGGACGGAATCTCAACTTCTGCGGGTATTACTGCTTCGGTCCCGTATACCAACAAGTAAGGAGTTGCACCTACCGAAGTCCGGACGGTAGTGCGATAACCTAACAGCGCGAATGGTAGCTTTTCATGCCATTGCCTAGATCCTTCTATCATTTTCCTCAATATCTTCTTTATGTTCTTGTTTGTTGCCTCGACCGCACCGTTTGCTTTTGGGCGATACGGTGTGGAGTTTCGGTGTGTAATCTTGAAACTGTTGACATACCTCTTTCATCGATCCGCTGTTAAGATTTGCACCGTTATCCGTAATGATCATCTTTGGAATTCCGAACCTGCAGATGATGTGGGAGTGTACGAAGTCCACTACCGCCTTGTTGGTCATCGATTTGAATGTTTTGGCCTCTACCCGCTTGGTGAAATAATCAATCGTTACCGAGAATGAATCCGTGGCCATTGGAAGCCGCAGGCTCGATAGGTCCGATAACATCCATACCACATGCGACAAACGGCCATAAGGTGCTGACATTGTATGCGATTCGGTCGGCGGAGAATGAATCAAATCTCCGTGTATCTGGACACCGATGGCATCTTCGCACGAAACTTATACAATCCCGCTCCATAGTGAGCCGATAGTATCCTGCTCGAAGAATCTTCTTTGCCAATACGTATCCGCTCGTGTGTGGTCCGCAAACTCCCGAGTGTATATCTCTGTCATCACTGTTGTGGCTTGACTCGCGTCTATACATCTCAACAATCCCAAATACGGGGTTCTTTTGTACAGCACCCCTCCACTAAGGAAAAATCGGTTCGCCAACCGCCGAATAGCTCGCTTTTGATCTCCGGTTGCTTGTTCTGGGTATACTCCTAATCTGAGGTATTCCTTGACATCATGAAACCACGGCTCGCCATCCACCTCTTCCTCTATCACATTACAATAAGCATGTTGATCCCGGACATGGATATGCAACGGATCGACACGAACCTTGTCCGGGTGATGTAGCATTGACGCTAAAGTAGCCAACGCGTCGGCAACCTCATTATGCATCCTTGGGATGTGCTTGAATTCTACCGATCGAAAGCGTTTGGTCAAATCATGCAAACACTGACGATATGGGATAAGCTTTAAATCTCTGGTTTCCCATTCTCCCTGAATCTGATGTACTAGAAGGTCCGAGTCCCCCAAGACCGAGACGTCCTGTACATCCATGTCCACCGCTAATCGCAACCCCAAGATACATGCTTCGTACTCAGCCATGTTATTGGTACAGTGAAAACGCAGTTGAGCAGTAACAGGATAATGATGTCCTGTTTCAGATATGAGCACAGCCCCTACTCCGACTCCTTTTGCGTTTGCCGCTCCGTCGAAGAAGAGCTTCCATCCTGGATCCTTGGTTAGTTCTAACCCCTCAATCTGCAATACTTCCTCATCTGGAAAATACGTCCTCAAAGGTTCGTATTCGTCATCAACGGGATTTTCAGCTAAGTGATCGGCCAGGGCTTGAGCTTTCATAGCCGTCCTCGTCACGTATATGATGTCGAATTCCGTAAGTAATATTTGCCACTTTGCTAACCTCCATGTAGGCATGGGTTTCTGGAAAATATACTTCAACGGATCCAACCGCGAAATGAGGTACGTGGTGTAAGAAGACAAGTAGTGTTTCGGCTTTTGGGCTACCCAAGTTAGGGCGCAACATGTCTTTTCCAGATGAGTGTACTTGACCTCGTGGACTGTAAACTTCTTGCTGAGGTAGTAAATGGCCCGTTCCTTCCTGCCAAGTAAGATCATGCTGCCCCAGTACGCAGCCAAACGAATTCTCCAAGACCGTCGGATAAAGAATCAGGGGTCTACCTGGCTCAGGCGGAACTAGTACGGGTGGATTTGACGGATACCCTTTGATCCGGTCAAACGCTTCCTGACATTCTGCCGTCCATTCTATTGCGGCGTCTTTCTTCAATAGGCGGAATATGGGTTCACGGAGTTGCCGTAAGCTGGGCAATAAACCTACGATGTAATTTAACCTTCCCGACGGACTCGTTACCTCTGTTTTATTCTTCGGCGGGGATAACTCCCGAATGGACTTGATTTTGGAGGGTCCGACTCGATCCCGTCGGCTGACGATGAATCCTAGCGACTTTCACGATGGAACTCCGAATGCGCATTTGGCCGGATTAAGCTTGATATCGTACCTTCGAAGTCTTTGAAAGAACTTCCTGAGGTCGGCAACATGGTCCTCTTGACGTCCGGATTTCACGATCACATCATCCACGTACACTTCAATTTCCTTGTGTATCATATCATGGAATACCGTAGTCATCGCCCTCATATATGTTGCTCCTGCGTTCTTCAAACCAAACGGCATCACTCGGTAGCAATAAGTCCCCCGCGGTGTGATAAAAGCCGTCTTTTCTGCGTCCTCTTCATCCATCAGAATCTGATGATATCCCGCATAACAGTCCACAAAGGATCCAATTTCGCGTCCGGCGCAATTATCAATCAGGGATATGGATATTGGGAAGTGGGAAATTATCCTTAGGACTTGCCTTGTTGAGATTGCGATAGTCCACGCATACCATGATCTTTCCGTCTTTCTTTGGCACCGGTACTACGTTAGCCAACCATTCGGGGTATCGGGTGACACGAATGACTTTCGCATGCAATTGCTTGGTTACCTCCTCCTTAATCTTCACACTCATCTCCGTCTTGAATTTCCACAGCTTTTGCTTGACGGGAGGATATGCCGGATCAGTGGGTAATCTATGAACCACTAGATCAGTGCTGAGTCCTGGCATGTCGTCGTACGACCATGCGAAAATATCTTTAAACTCCGTGAGTGTTTTGATCAATTCTTCTCTCAGATTGGGTTCAATATGGACACTTATCCGGGTTTCTTTGACGTCATCCGTATTCCCTAGATTAACGGCCTCAGTATCATTTAAATTCGGTTTGGGCTTTTCCTCGAAGTGACTTAATTCTTCACCGATTTCTTCTACGGCTTCATCATCGCCGTATTCTGACTCGCTCTCGTCACTTCTTATTTCATGTGTTATTATTTCCAAACCCGATTGACTTTCTAGACTGGGTTGATTAATCTTTAAGCACGCCATATCATTAAGATCAGTTGCAAGAAGGCTGTTCAGAAAAGTAAAAAGAAGGAAAAAGATAAACAAAATTAGACGCGAAGGAACCACATTTCATTAATGGGAATTGTACAAAGGGAAAACAAACTGCAAACTTAAATCAAAAATGAACTAAAAACAAAGGGATTTTACTCCGGGGACAAGCCCCCAATACAAAATTTCGAAAGAAAAACAATCCAAGACAAACTACCAAGACTCCTTCCGGACAGGGAGAGGAGTAGCCTTCCAGTTATTCGGTTTTGCCTTTGGTCCCACAAATTGTATCTCGGCATGACTGGATCCTTCACCATCTTCGAGCATACATACATCTGTGAATAGGTTTTCGAACTTCCTGAAGAACTCTTCGTCTGGCCTGACCGTAGGACCGGGAATCTTTGGCGCTGGATGTCCTCTTGCTCCGGCCCTGACAAAAGATTGGGAAAGGCGTGGAACAGGCTTTGGGAGCACCCATGTTTTCTGCTTACTCCTCTTTGCTCGCCGGATGTCCTCCGAGGTTGGCTGGAATCCCAAGCCGAAGGTTCCCAAGTTTTCGACCACTGATACCGGTTGTATAATTCCTTGCAGAGATGCACCTAGCCCTTTACCGGGTACGAAACCATGTCGCAACATTTCATGCGCCACCATGACATCCGCAGTAATTGTTTTGTCGCCGGGAATACATTCCCCTTCCGGAACTCGGTGGGCGGACACCACATCGCAGACCTGATACACCCACGGCCCAACATCTTCTTCTGTTTCAACAAAGGGAATGATGGTGCCCGATTGTGGATCGTTCTCTCCATGGACGACGATCTCCTGCTGGTCCCATTCAAACTTGACGAGCTGGTGTAAGCTGGATGGAACTGCTCTTGCGGCATGAATCCATGGTCGCCCTATTAGGAGGTTATATGACACCACCATGTCCAGCACCTGGAATTCCATGGTGAACTCCACTGGCCCGATTGTCAAGACTAGCACTATGTCACCGACCGACGCTTTGCCTCCTCCGTCGAACCCTCGAACACATACGCTGTTCTTGCGTACCCTGCCGATGTCTACTTTTAATTTGCCCGGTGTAGAGAGAGGACAAATGTTAGCACTGGACCCATTATCGACAAGGACTTTGGTAACCACCGCCTCTTCACACTTCACCGTAAGATATAAAGCCCTGTTATGCTCAGTGCCTTCCTCAGGCAACTCGTCGTCGGTGAAGGTGATCCGATTTGCTTCGAAGATCCGATTGGTGATCTTCTCCAAATGGTTTACTGAGATTTTATCCGGTACATGTGCCTCATTCAGGACTTTCATCAATGCTTGCCGATGTTCTTCAGAATGTATCAGCAAGGATAGCAATGATATTTGCGCCGGAGTCTTCTTCAACTGCTCTAAGACAGAGTAGTCATGCAGCTTCATCTTTTTCAAGAATTCTTCCGCTTCTTCATCGGTTACCGGCTTTTTCAATGCTGCCGGAGTGGTCTTCCTCAATTCCGCAGGGGCAAAACATCTCCCCGAGCGGGTCAACCCTTGGGCTTCACAAACTTCCTCTTTCACCTCCTTTCCTCTGTAGGTCGTTGTAACCCGAGCATAATTCCATGGGACAGCCCGGCTATCAGTTACTGGCAACTGTGTTGCCGGCTGGATGACGAAAGGATCCATTCGAACGCCCGCTACTGTCAAGATGGGCTTGATTGCTGCCCCTGGTACAACTATCTTGGCCGGCTTCACTGGTACTTCGTTCACACTTTCCTTTCCTGCTTCCGATTCTCCTGGTATGTCTTTCTTGCAACTGGGCGACTCATCACAGCTTGGCCCTTTTCTCGTTCCTGTCCCGCTAGACCTAATCATCATTACAGTCTGAGAGGCTTTCTCCTTTCCTTCCTCCGCCCGTACCAACTCGATCATATTGGTCTCATGATGAGCTGGGAGCGGGTTTTGGTTGATGTTGGGCTCTGTTGGAGTCTGGACCTCGATCCTGCGGGTGTCGATGAGCTCCTGGATGGCCGTCTTCAGCCTCCAACACTTTTCTGTATCATGTCCCGGACATCCCGAGCAGTAGGCACAATTTACTGAATGGTCCAAGTTCTTCGGAAGGGGGTTTGGCAACTTAGCTTCAACCGGATTTAGCAAACCTACTTGCTTCAACCGGTGGAACAGACTGGTATAAGACTCTTCTAAGGGAGTGAAAGTCTTTGGCCTCGGCGCCCTGTCACCCCTGAATGCCTGGTTCGGACGGAAACTCGCGCCCGAGGGGTTTCTGTAAGCTCTTGGGGGTGGATGATTGTTCTGGGGGTTTGGCGCACGCCACGGTGCATGAGCGGGAGGTGCGGAATAGGACTGTGCATGGTGGACAGTAAAATGGGGATCAAGGTGCGGGATAGTAATGTTGTGGGTGGCTATATGGGTTGTGAGAGTAATTTTGGTGGTGAGGTTGGGGTGGACTATATTGTGGTGCGGGGCCTCTATTTCGGAACCATGCCCCGGACTCGACGGCCGCAACTTCCTCTCTCCTCTTTTTCCCCAGTACTCCTCCAGTACCACTTTGGATAGCCTGAGTGGTGGCTTTCAATGTTGAGTAACTCATGATCTTGTTGGCCTTCAAGCCTTCCTCGATCATACCCCCCATTTTTATCACCTCAGTGAATGATTTGCCTACAGACGTTACCAGATGTCCGAAGTAGGTGGGCTCTAATGTCTGCAAGAAGTAGTCCACCATCTCGCTTTCTCTCATCGGCGGATCTACCCTGGCCGTTTGTTCCCTCCATCGGAAACCAAATTCCCTGAAGCTTTCAGCAGGCTTCTTCTCTAATTTTAGCAATGAAAGGCGGTCGGGGATTATCTCAAGATTGTATTGGAACTGGCCGATAAAAGCTTGAGCCAAATCATCCCACGTAAACCATCTACTGGGATCCTGTCTAGTATACCACTCCAGCGCAGATCCTCCCAGACTCTGGCCGAAGTAAGCTATCAGAAGCTCGTCCCGTCCTCCGGCCCCTCTCATTTTACTGCAAAACCCCCGCAGGTGGGCCGCTGGGTCACCATGCCCCTCGTATAGGTCGAATTTGGGCATTTTAAATCCTGCTGGCAACTGGACGTCCGGAAATGGGCACAGATCTTTGTAAGCAACACTGACTTGGTTGCCTAAACCATGCATATTCCTGAAGGATTGCTCCGGGCTTTTAACTTTTCGAATAACTTCCTCCTGCTCCATACTTTTGAAGTGCTTTTCCGGTTCTGCCGGGTTATCCCAGTGAGGTGTATGTGATTGTGGTTCAGGAGCCCTGAAAGTAGGCTCTGGAGGATAGTAAGAGTTGTCATGGATGTGAACATATGGCTCGCTGGCCGGCCTTTGCAGAGGAGCGGGTGGAGGTGCCACAAAAACAGGGGTGGCTGGAGGAGGATTTGGTTTGGCTGGTGGAATGTGGGTGGCATATGGGTTTTCCCCCTGAAAGTAAGGATAGCTTGGGGCGCTTGTTGAAGGATCGATGGGCGGATGTTCCGGAGCTGAGGCGAGAGTAGGGCGGTTTGGTGAAGCTTGTTCCCTGGCCCAGGCCAGGTGCATCTCTGTTATCTGTTGTTTTAACCGGTCTACCTCTTCTTTCATAATTTGTAGCTCGGATTTTTCTTCCTCGAGACTCTTGCCCGAACTCGACATGCTTACTGTAACTGGTCCTTTGGATCTAGTACGGTAGTGATGGCTGGCCAGTATATTCTGTCAAACCAACTGCTAAACTTTCTGGAAATACGCAACAAACTTGTTAGTTCACCGAGTTTGACAGATATGTTATAGCACGTTGGATGCAATGCACCTAACCAAATAACCCTTTCTACATGTACTCTTTAACATGCGTCATTCCGGCCCTTTTTCTTTTCTTTTTCTTTTTCTTTTTCTTTTTCTTTTTTTTTCTTTTTTCTTTTTCGACTATCTTTGCAAGCCTTATTGTTATTTAACCTTTGGATTCTTTTTCTTTCTTTTTAGTGGTGGTCGAATCTTTATGCGGATTGCCTACGTATCACGTTTTTGCGTGAATCAGACCGAGCGTAGTTCTGTTAACAGGATTGTGGCAAAATTCAGTAACTTTTATATCAAACGAAAACGTGCAGTTACAAAACACGTCTTACAACAATCCGCAAAACAAAGGAAAATGCTTGACTCGAAAACGTAAGATGACATGCCAACTGGCTTGACCCAATATTTCAAAAATACATTTTTAATCAAAGGTCTACTGCTCTAAAATTCCTGGGGGCCCGCGAGGCATCATTCGGCCTTGCCGCGGGCCTGGGTGTGAGGTCCTTGTGTAGTCCCCTTAATTCTTCCATGATCCGATGAACATAGCCCATAATTGCAGCAAAAAGGTCGGTGCGGGGCATTTGTTCACAAGCTAGGCACTTCATGGTGACGTAGTGCCCGATTTCCCCGATTCGGTCCTTGATCATGTCCCTTTCTCTGAGTAGCCGCTCTATCTGCTGGTTTTTCGCCCCCAATCGTTGGGCGTTGTTGGTGACTTGGTCTAAGAGCCTGTCTATTTGTTCTTGCAGTCGAGCCATCAGATTGTGGCAACGGTCGAGGTCCGCTCTGGCATCCTGGGCTTGCTTGAAAACCCGTTCTCTGAGGACAACATTTGCTTCCCTTAAACTGGTGACGATATCAGTGTAATCCTCTTCCACCCGTTGTAGGTGAAGTGCATGTTGATGTGCCTCCTTTCTCCAGCTAGCTCGGATCCTCATTGTTTGGGCTTTAGACTCTTCCAATTCTCTTTGGACATCGGCAACTTGGCTTTTCAAACCCTTTATCAATTTTTCGTCTGCCCGACTCCTCAACTGTCTGTCGGCATCCCTTTTCATTTGCTGAATTTGAGCTCTCAGAAAGTCATTTTCTTGTGCCAACTTCTTTTTATCTCCTTCGTTGGCGGCAGTTTGCACATCCATTTCAAATTGGAGTTCTTGGGTCCGTTGTTCTATCCTGCTGATCTTTGTTCTATAGGCTTCTTCTCTAGCCAACCAGTCCCATTGTTCTCGTGACGCTCCAGCAAACTCCCTGAGGTGAGGCCTTTTTGCGGGCCTTTGATGCTCCGGATCTCTACTATACCATGCAGGGTATTCCGACGATACTTCGCCCCGGGCTCGATCTCGCACCCGAGTGTCTATTTTTAATGTCTGACACTCACTCCAAATCTTTCGGACCAGTGCTTCAGGGAACTGTCCTCCTGGTCCAATTTCAACTACATGTGGGCTGAGGTCTTCTTCTTTTGGGATTATTTGGCATCGTCCCAATTGTCTCAATACTCGACATGGTGCGTAGGGTTGGATGCTGTTGAGGCCCATTAGCAATAAATATGATTCTGCGGCTGATGCATATATGACTTCTTCCACGGGTAGCCAACCGAACGTCCATTCTATTCCGCTGGCTGTAGTTGAACGCAAAAGTCGTATCCATCCGCTGATCCCCTCTGGCAACTCATATCCCTCGACCCTCGCAGGAAATTCTTCTATACAAGTTTTCTTCGGTGAACTATACCTCATAAATTGCGGATGGCGGCATAAGTGATCGGTCATCCACATTTGGAGCAATACATTGCATGCTTCAAAGAAAGTCCCTCCCGCTTTGCAGATGGTGAGTGCACGAAAGATGTCTGATATTATCATGGGAGCCAAAGTACTGTTGTTTTGTTTCATCAAAGTACTGACGACCCCTGCCACATGTATGTTGATATTCCCATCCTTTCTAGGAAATATCAATGAACCTAGGAAAGCTATCATGAAGGCGATGCGTCTATGCTCCTCCCATTTTAACCGATTGTCTCCGCTGCAGATTTTGCTTTCGTATTTGTTGAAGCCCCCATAGTGACCATATTTGTCATACAGAAATGCCAAAGTGCAGAACCCTTCTGATAAGTCTGGGTTGTGGACAGTTCTGCGGATTTTTACCGTATCCAAAAACCGATGTACCGTCACTACCCTTGGTGCAATAAGGTATTGTTCCCTCATCGGGACTTTTGGTCTTCCGACATATCCGGCTAATTCTTCCAGTGTTGGTGTGAGTTCAAAGTCTGAAAAGTGGAACACATTGTGTGCCGGATCCCAGAATGAGATCAAAGCTCGTATGATGTCTCCTCTCGGGGGGATTTTTAGCAGCCCTACTAGATCTCCCAAGTACAACTTAACGGCATCTTGTCCTTGCTCGCCCAAGTCGCTCCACCACCTATGCAAACTTAAGGGGACCTTGTTTATGATAGCTTCGGTTGTATTCTGACTCGTGCTCATTCTGCACATTTATTTAAGGTAATTCTTAGATGAAAGCGAAATATTTATTTGCCCAAAAAACTATCTTTTCTAAAAAAAACGAAACGGGCCCCAGGAATTGACTAGTCAAAAAAGTGGTCGTTAAGGTAAAATTAAATATCTCGGCGTTCCGCCATTAAAACTTATTTTGAAATACATGGGAGTTGGACCCGTTTAAAGGTTGCCTACGTATCTCACACTCGGTGAGAATCAAACTCGCGTAGTTCGGTCCGTCAAAACAACTATCTTTCCTTTATTGATTGTCAAAAACACATTTTGTCAAAAACCCATTTTGTCGGCAAAGTCAATCTTCTGCCGTCTTTTATTGGCAAACTAAATTCGTGGATTTGTTGGTGAAACGTATTTTTGTATTTTTCTGAAAGATATTTACTTCCCCATACTATTTCCTTTTGTGCTTTTTTTTCTTTTTCTTCGGTATTTGAAGGAACCCGGTCAGCATGTCAGTCTAAATAAATGCTCACAACAAATATGATATGGCAAGATGGTCTTTCCTTTCAGGTTACCTGTCCTAGACGGACCCAACCCCTGTGTTGAGTCCCCTAAGTCAGAGATGATGCAACTAAACGTCCTGAATCTAGGCTCAATATCCCGATGCTTTTCAATGATACTAGACCGTGTACCCGAGCGGACGACTCGGATTTGAGGAGGGAGCTACGTACCGGGGACCCGCGGGATCGTCCGGCTTTGTAACTTATCCTGCCTCTTTTCTTACTTTGGTATTGACACTAACGGAAAGGGGAGTCTCAACCAGTAAGCACATCCCCGGGGGTAAGAAGAGACGGGTTTTCGGCACAGTTTTATATACAGTTCACGCAATATCAAAGCGGTAAACATATAGCAGTTTGTATATACAGTGCAACTAATATCAAAGCGGTAGACATGTAGCACATTAATTAAACATGTAATAAAATCAGATATAGACAAAACAACAATTTAAATGAGCTCGAGTTCTTAGACCACGAACCGAAGTTCGAGGTCATCGTCCCCAGCAGAGTCGCCAGAGCTGTCACACCTCCTTTTTACGCACCCGCGAGGGCGCAAGGGAGTTTTTCCAATTAAAGGACAATCGAGACGGGATTAGTTTATTTAATTCAGAGTCGCCACTTGGAAAAATAATGGTGTTCCAAGTCACCGGTTTAATCCCGAACCGAGGAAATTTATGGCTCTATAATACAGTCTGCGAAACTAGAAATCTGGATAAGGAATTCTGTTAACCCGGGAGAAGGTGTTAGGCACTCCCGGATCCCGTGGTTTCAGCACGGTCGCTCCATTGCAGTTTTTGTTTCTATCTGATTCTTTTATATATTTTGACTATGTGCTTTCAATGTTCCGCTCTTATTTTTAGAAGAATTGCGACGTTACGAAAACACATTTCGAGCCGCACCGTAACCAGTACGCCTGCGACTCTAATGTATTTCGGTTTCGCCGAGAGTAAGATTTGGGTCACATAAATGCGCACCCGTATTCAGGAAGGTAATTTATTTACAAATCGTGCCTAACGAGTCTATCGTCTATTTACTTTGGGAAAAGGACCGTGAAATTCACTAGACGGTCCTTCCAAGTCTAAGGTTTTTGTAATAATTAATTGAGGACCCCGCAATTCTGTGTGTAATGCGGCGAGGCCCGTCTCGTCATTTTATTTAAAGGGCAACCTTGAAGCGAACTATGATTCTCTATTTTTTGTTTGTCTCTAATAACGAGTGAAGAAAACTTAATTATTTATTTATATATATAAAAAAAAACTAAGACATTTAGGATCCATAGGTCCATATAACTTGCAAATAATCAAGTTGTTCCTATTTATTCAAATTATCACTTGACACGTTTTTAGACAAATCTCAACAGACCTTAAAACGATTATATATCTAGACGTGATTGACTTGGATGAAAGTTTATTCTGTCATCATTAATCTATTTACCTATTACTGGATTCCTGGAATCTATTAAAAGTAAAATCGAATGATAAGTTCAAGTATTAATAGGGTAGTCATGAATGAATATACTAGATACCAATTAACGCCACGCGAGGTTGTTTGAGATATTATTTTCTGCTTGAAATCATGGATATCATATTATTGATCTAACATCCTACTATGAATCCAAACCAGCTAAGACATTTATATTTATCAATAAAACTTGACATTATGACTTGTATTAGACTATTATAACTAAACAATCAAAGGTTTGACAATCCATAGTTCAAAGTATACAATCCATATTACACGATCCGATTAATTCAAAGTAGCCTAATTGTAATGAGTTAATAATCAGCTACATAAAACTATATAAACAAATAACAAATTCATTCAATTCAATGTCCACAACATTCGCTTGTTTTGATTTCAATTCATAATTCCAGCAGCATGAGCATACATTAGCAAGCTTAGAATGAGTACCTGGAAATTACAATGGAGAGAAGTTAGTTGCAGCAGTGGAATGCACAACAACAACAACCGTACCAGCAGTAGCAACAGAAAAACAGCAACAGGAGAAAGCAGTGACCAAAACACAGCAATAGTAGCAACCAAACAGAACCAACAGCAGTAGCAAAACACAATGACAATAGCTACCACAACAGACCAACCATAATGCCACTAGACCCAACAGCAACAATCAAACAATCACCGGCCACAAAAACCACACCAGTGAAGCAAACCAACAGCAGTAGTATGAGAACTAGAACCACAGCAGAGACAACCCCAAATGAAACAGTAACAGAAGAACAAGAAGCCACGGCAAGAGCACCTGATAGGCAGTGAATGCCCCCTACCCGTATGAGTCTTAAGTGAATACTTATGCTATGGATGTGTATTCCAGTGTTGTCTTTCTGTCTAGTTTACTGTCTCAAAGTCTTTTTTGTATCTCCAGGTCCTTTTTTCTTTCTATCTCTGTCTATATCCCCTTATATATCACTAAAAACAGACCCTTTATTATTCTTAAAACACTTAAACTAATCCCCCCATCATCTTTGCCCATGATATTCTCTTATACCTCCACTACTACATGTCTTGTCCTATTTTTTAATTTAAAGTTATGGGTGAGTTAATTGTTTAATCATTTTGTCTTGAAGCTCCCCCATACCATTATGTCTTGTAACAAATAGAATAGTTTAATGGTCCATTAGTGTTCCCTACAGAATATTCAACTAAGCATATTTAACTTTGAATCCCAAAATACCTCTGCAACCATTACCCTACATCCATACCCTACTTCCTTAGCCTTATTACCCCTTATTGCCTTTAATATATTTTATATTAACTGATCAAATGCTAACTAATCAATCAGTAATTAATTATGATATTTAATCAGTCAATTATACTCTAAGAACCCTAATTTCAGATTTATCAAATGATTCTGTATTAACCAGTTATAACCAATCAACCCTATTGTTAATCAATAACCAAATCACTGAACCGAATAGTTAAATAACTACCAGCATATACCAAATTGATCCTTAATCAACAAGGTTTCCAAAACAAGATCAAATAGCTTCACTAAGACTCGGACAGCATGTATTCACAATGTATTCATTCCAATCAACTTGCATTTTCAAAACAGGTTCAAGCATATTCGAAATTATCAACAGTAACTATCTAAAACTTAACTGAACTAACCATCTTTAACATGAATCTAACCAAAATCTAATGAAGAATCACAAAATTTGCAGAAACTAACAATCTTGATAAAAATCAGATGATAGCCGAGAATAACACTAATGAAGGTAACAACAAAACAGAAATTAACAATTAATATGATTCAACCCTAATTAGTCTAACAATTAATATGATTCAACCCTAATTAGTCTAACAATTAATATGATTCAACTATTAGAACAAACTAACAAAACCATTTATACTAAAACATGGAAACGGATTCATATAGCAAAAAAAAAAAAACTAAGGTTAACAGATTCTTATCTATCGAAAAGAAAATACTAACAGGAGGAGACGAGGAGAAGCACATTCAACAAAAGAAATTAATTGAAAGAGAACTTAGCTTAGCCGTCTCTCTTTTTCTCTTTTTTTTATTTGTTTTTTTTTTTTTTGTTTGTTTTCTTCATCATTTCCTTCAACGGATTTTGCATCTTGGATTCTTGAACTTTTCTTGAAGTTCCCGGCGGTTTAAGTTGTTCTTGACGACTCACAGCTTTGGCTCGATTTCTTCGTGTAATAATGTTAGTACGAGTGGCGGGCGAGGATTTTGGGCGATTTTGGGTGGTGCGCCGCCATGGGTGGTGGGTGGCGGCGCGACTAGGGTTTGAAATTCGAAGGGATTGGTTGGTGTTTGGAGGTTAACGATGGTAGGGATGTGATGAGGAGGAGGTATGGAACATTTTGCCGTTGGTTTCGGCCGAAGGAGAGGCCGGCCGCCGCCTTGCGCGGCGGAACCCTAGCGGCGCGGCTGGGAGAGAAATGGGGTGTCTCTGAAGATGAGAGGAGGAAATGAGTGTCTTTAGGGTTTGGGGGGGGGGGTGTTTGTTATGTTAAAATGCTAGAGCTAACGTGGGCCGTTGGATGGTGAGAATCCAACGGCCAAGATCAAAAGATGGGGGGGATTAATGTGATCCATCCGATCAAACACAGATCAATGGCTTGGATCTCTTTGCCAAAGACAAAAGAACGACGTCGTTTGGGTCTTGCTGGAGGCGGGTTGGACTGGACCGGGTGGGATTCGTTTTGGGCCTGGTTTTTTGGACCAAACTATGGCCCAGATCTGGTCTCATTACTACATGTATATATGTATATATGTACATGTATATATATATATATATATGCATACCATTATCCCACACAATTATATATCACCTAAAAATGCAAATCACATAATTTCGATATCAAACACTAAAAATGCAAAACTTAGTATATATTTTTTGTATTTTACTAATTTGAATAAATCAACACGCACGCAAAAAATGCAAATTTAAGATAAAAAATAACACAAAATCACAAAATCACGCCCAACACGAAACTACTTTTATTTTGAATTTTCTGGGAGTACTTCTCAAGTAAGGCAAAAATCACGTGCTCACAGCTGCCCCTCTTTGCGCGTAAACACGCAGAGTTTTCGTGCAAAGATAAGTGAGCGGATATAAGCGATTTTGCCCATTCGAGTACTCCGTATGAAGCATTTTGGAAAAATTTTGACCGAACCTTGCTTCAAGGGTCTCCTACATATCCCTGGCTAAAAGGGAATCAGGTCAATGTAGTTCGGGAAGTTCTGGTAGCTGGGACTACCCTGCCTGTTGCGATCTCGCTGTTACTGCTGTTGCCGCTATTACTGCTGTTACCACTGCTTAGCTGATTTCCTTGTTACACCATGCTAAGCAACAAAAACAAGAAGCTAGACTAAGTTACAGTATTACAAGTTCTTATCTATCCTTTTTAACTTGATCTTGTCGCGCTCCTTGCCATCTTGTCTGACTTGGCGTTCCTTCTGATGCTTCGTCTCTTCTTACGAACTTGGACTCATGCCGAAGATTTCTGTTACATTCTCCCGCTTTCCTCTACCAAATTAAAACAGATCGCCACTCCGTTCTCCAGGCGGGCTCCCTGACTTCAACTACAACTTCGAAATTACATCGCCACTCCATTCTTCAGGCGGGCTCCCTGACTTCAGCTACTACTTCAGAATTAAATTGCCACTCCATTCTCCAGGCGGGCTCCCTGACTTCAACTACTACCTCGAAATTAAATCGCCACTCCATTCTCCAGGCGGGCTCCCTGACTTCAACTACTATTTCAAAATTAAATCGCCACTCCATTCTCCAGGCGGGCTCCCTGACTTCAACTACTACTTCAAAATTAAACCGCCACTCCATTCTTCAGGCGGGCTCCCTGACTTCAACTACTTCTTCAACATTAAATCGCCACTCCATTCTCCAGGCGGGCTCCCTGACTTCAACTACTATTTCAAAATTAAATCGCCACTCCATTCTCCAGGCGGGCTCCCTGACTTCAACTACTACTTCAAAATTAAACCGCCACTCCATTCTTCAGGCGGGCTCCCTGACTTCAACTACTTCTTCAACATTAAATCGCCACTCCATTCTCCAGGCGGGCTCCCTGACTTCAACTACTATTTCAAAATTAAATCGCCACTCCATTCTCCAGGCGGGCTCCCTGACTTCAACTACTACTTCAAAATTAAACCGCCACTCCATTCTTCAGGCGGGCTCCCTGACTTCAACTACTTCTTCAACATTAAATCGCCACTCCATTCTCCAGGCGGGCTCCCTGACTTCAACTACTATTTCAAAATTAAATCGCCACTCCATTCTCCAGGGCGGGCTCCCTGACTTCAACTACTACTTCAAAATTAAACCGCCACTCCATTCTTCAGGCGGGCTCCCTGACTTCAACTACTTCTTCAACATTAAATCGCCACTCCATTCTCCAGGCGGGCTCCCTGACTTCAACTACTACTTCAAAATTAACTCGCCACTCCATTCTTCAGGCGGGCTCCCTGACTTCAACTACAACTTCGAAATTACATCGCCACTCCATTCTTCAGGCGGGCTCCCTGACTTCAACTACAACTTCACTGATCTCCTCCTATCCTGATTACCTTCCTTTGCCTTTTGTATCATATCCTTGTTCCTGCATTACCTCTCGGACCACCTTCTCTTCTGAATCATCCTGTCTTGGAATTGCTTTCCCCCGGTCGTATTACTTTTCTTCTGACTGCTGGGGATATTTTTTGGAACTGTTTACTCGCCTGCTGGGGGTGATGCTGCTGAGGAAGTGTTCTTTGTTTCCTTCACCCCTCATGCTCTTCCTTCTTCCCCTACCTCTTCTGGGACTCACGCTTTTGTTTCCTTGATCAAATTATAGGATGTAATACTGCTGGGGGAATCTCGAAGCCATTTTTCTTTTTCCAATAACTGCTGGAGATGATACCCGGCTCAAAGATCACCCCTCGAGACTGGTATTTCCCAAAATCTTGTGTTGTTTTCTATCCTTATCCACTGGGTATTTGCTTTCAAGAAAATTTTCTACGTGGCATGCTTTTCCGCCGACGAACCCTCTTTTCTGCTTTAAATCAAAGAAAAATTGTTAGTTTCAAAACACCGTGAGTGGTTATGCCGCTCTTGTTGAGGCCATTCTCTTTCAGCTGCTTGGCCTCTCTCGAACTTTGAGGACGACGTTGACGCTTGCTTGGGAAGATGCTTTTTCCACGAACGACCTCTCATCTTTCCTTTTATTCCACTCTTTGGTTTGGTCCGACTCTTTTTAACCGGTGATCTGTTGCGTGAAATCATCTTTCGGACATGCCACATGTGTCCATCATACTCCATAATTCTTGCAAACCTTCCACTCAGCCTGTCATCCCAATCTCACTATCGTAACGACTTCTGTCTCATTGCCTTGTTCCATGCCTATTCACTTTCAATATACTGCTTTAGGAGACTTGGTAGTGAGCTTTGAAAAAAATCAATTTTCGAAAAATGAAAGAAAAGAAAAGGATACTGACCGCAAATGACAAAAGAAAGGAAAAACTTTTCTGAACTCACAAATAGGCAAACTTATCTGAATGTGTGCCTGATCCAATGTTATGCCGCGCCTTTGAGATTAAACTACCCAGTCTATTCATGTCAATCACTTTCCGATACCGCGTCCTGCTAGAGGTAAACGGGTGTCCCAACCTTGTCTCATGCAGACATCTTGTAACCATCTCGTCCTGTCACCTCACAGTGCCCTTTAAAGGGTTTTCACTAATGAGATTCTCTCATTTCTCTCTATCTCCCGTCGCCTTAAGGTGCCCGTAAAGGTTTTCACCGTAAGACTCTCTCATTTTACTTCTCTCAACTTCCTTCGCCTTAAGGTGCCCTCGAGGGTTTTCCCCGTTAAGACTCTCTCATTTATGCTTTCTTTCCTTGCGGCGGGGTATCACCCCTGAGATTCCCTCTAGAGCGTCATCCCCTTTCGGCTTGCATCCCGGGTTCAATCGAGGGTCGGGATGTCACTCTTGGCTTTCATTCACATGACTCGGCACTTCTCAAATACTGATCGAGAGGTCTTTCTGGTTCTTGATATGGTTTCTGCGCGTGAGGCTGAAGAAAAGGGTTTAGCCTCAACGGTTAGCTTATTACAACTTTCGGAATCCACACTATCTTTCAAACGAAACAATGACTTCTGCCCCAGTTTTGTTGCTTGGGGAATCTTTGATTTTTATTTTATTATGACCGAGCCGTGTGGCGCCTACGTATCCTTGTTGAGGAATCAGGTCGAACGTAGTTCACTTTTTCTTGTGTCTTTTCTTTGTTTCTTTTTCTATTTTGTTACACATCTTCCTTGATGATTCCGAAAGAGGGTATATGAAAGAACAATTAAGGCTCAAATGGGGAAACAAAGGTTAAAGTGTTTGGGTAGTAGAAAAATTGCCTCTGTCATTTCATTCTCCGAAAAATGCCAAATACACACAAACGAAACCAAGCGTTGACAAATGCGTTAAAGAATTACACATAATATCTCTTAACTGCATCAGAATTGATAGCCATATCGGTGCATCTTCCCTCGACATCAGTCAGACATAGAGCGCCGTTGGATAATACTCTAGTCACCACAAAAGGTCCCTGCCAATTTGGAGCGAACTTGCCTTTCGCCTCGACCTGGTGTGGTAGAACTCTCTTCAGCACATGCTGTCCCACTTCAAATTTCCTGGGACGCACCTTCTTGTTATATGCTCTTGCCATTCTCTTTTGATACAATTGGCCGTGACATACTGCCGTCAATCTCTTTTCATCGATCAAGCTCAGTTGCTCTAATCGGGTTTTGACCCACTCGTCGTCGTCAATCTCAGCTTCAGCGACGATTCGGAGGGATGGAATCTCAACTTCTGCGGGTATTACTGCTTCAGTCCCGTATACCAACAAGTAAGGAGTTGCACCTACCGAAGTCCGGACGGTAGTGCGATAACCCAACAGCGCAAATGGTAACTTTTCATGCCACTGCCTAGACCCTTCTATCATCTTCCTCAATATCTTCTTTATGTTCTTGTTTGTTGCCTCGACCGCACCGTTTGCTTTTGGGCGATACGGTGTGGAATTTCGGTGTGTAATCTTGAACTGTTGACATACCTCTTTCATCAATCCACTGTTAAGATTGGCACCGTTATCTGTAATGATCATCTTTGGAATTCCAAACCTGCAGATGATGTGGGAGTGTACGAAGTCCACTACCGCCTTCTTGGTCACTGATTTGAAGGTTTTAGCCTCCACCCACTTTGCAAAATAATCGATCGTTACCAGAATGAACCTATGACCATTGGAAGCCGCAGGTTCTATAGGTCCGATAACATCCATACCCTACGCAACAAACGGCTTGTATGCGATTCGGTCGGCGGAGAATGAATCAAATCTCCGTGTATCTGACACTAATGGCATCTTCGTACGAAACTTATACAATCACGCTCCATAGTGAGCCAATAATAACCTGCTCGAAGAATCTTCTTTGCCAATACATATCAGCTCATGTGTGGTCCACACACTCCCGAGTGTATATCTGTCATCACTGTTGTGGCTTGACTTGCATCTATACATCTCAACAATCCCAAATCCGGGGTTCTTTTGTACAACACCCCTCCACTAAGGAAAAATCCGTTCGCCAACCGCCGAATAGCTCGCTTTTGATCTCCGGTTGCTTGTTCTGGGTATACTCCTAACCTGAGGTATTCCTTGACATCATGAAACCACGGCTCACCATCCACCTCTTCCTCTATCACATTACAATAAGCATGTTGATCCCGGACATGGATATGCAACGGATCGACACGAACCTTGTCCGGGTGATGTAGCATTGACGCTAAAGTAGCCAACGCGTCGGCAACCTCATTATGCATCCTTGGGATGTGCTTGAATTCTACCGATCGAAAGCGTTTGGTCAAATCATGCAAACACTGACGATATGGGATAAGCTTTAAATCTCTGGTTTCCCATTCTCCCTGAATCTGATGTACTAGAAGGTCCGAGTCCCCCAAGACCAAGACGTCATGTACATCCATGTCCACCGCTAATCGCAGCCCTAAGATACATGCCTCGTACTCGGCCATATTATTGGTACAGTGAAAACGCAGTTGAGCAGTAACAGGATAATGATGTCCTGTTTCAGATATGAGCACAGCCCCTACTCCGACTCCTTTTGCGTTTGCCGCTCCATCGAAGAAGAGCTTCCATCCTGGATCCTTGGTAAGTTCCAACCCCTCAATTTGCAACACCTCCTCATCTGGAAAATACGTCCTCAAAGGTTCGTATTCGTCATCAACGGGATTTTCAGCTAAGTGATCGGCCAGGGCTTGAGCTTTCATAGCCGTCCTCGTCACGTATATGATGTCGAATTCCGTAAGTAATATTTGCCACTTTGCTAACCTCCATGTAGGCATGGGTTTCTGGAAAATATACTTCAACGGATCCAACCGCGAAATGAGGTACGTGGTGTAAGAAGACAAGTAGTGTTTCAGCTTTTGGGCTACCCAAGTTAGGGCGCAACATGTCTTTTCCAGATGAGTGTACTTGACCTCGTGGACTGTAAACTTCTTACTGAGGTAATAAATGGCCCGTTCCTTCCTGCCAGTAAGATCATGCTGCCCCAGTACGCAGCCGAACGAATTCTCCAAGACCGTCAGATAAAGAATCAGGGGTCTACCTGGCTCAGGCGGAACTAGTACGGGTGGATTTGACAGATACCCTTTGATCCGGTCAAACGCTTCCTGACATTCTGCCGTCCATTCTATTGCGGCGTCTTTCTTCAATAGGCGGAATATGGGTTCACAAGTTGCCGTAAGCTGGGCAATAAACCTACTGATGTAATTCAACCTTCCCAACAGACTCATTACCTCTGTTTTATTCTTCGGCGGGGATAACTCCTGAATGGACTTGATTTTGGAGGGGTCCAACTCAATGCCCCGTCGGCTGACGATGAATCCTAGCAGCTTTCCTGATGGAACTCCGAATGCACATTTGGCCGGATTAAGCTTGATATCGTACCTTCGAAGTCTTTGAAAGAACTTCCTGAGGTCAGCGACATGGTCCTCTTGACGTCTGGATTTCACGATCACATCATCCACGTACACTTCAATTTCCTTGTGTATCATATCATGGAATACCGTAGTCATCGCCCTCATATAGGTTGCCCCTGCATTCTTCAAACCAAACGGCATCACTCGGTAGCAATAAGTCCCCCGCGGTGTGATAAAAGCCGTCTTTTCTGCGTCCTCTTCATCCATCAAAATCTGATGATATCCCGCATAACAGTCCACAAAGGATCCAATTTCGCGTCCGGCGCAATTATCAATCAGGATATGGATATTGGGAAGTGGGAAATTATCCTTAGGACTTGCCTTGTTGAGATTGCGATAGTCCACGCATACCCTGATCTTTCCGTCTTTCTTTGGCACCGGTACTACGTTAGCCAACCATTCGGGATATCGGGTGACACGAATGACTTTCGCCTGCAACTGCTTGGTTACCTCCTCCTTAATCTTCACACTCATCTCCGTCTTGAATTTCCGCAGCTTTTGCTTGACGGGAGGATATGCCGGATCAGTGGGTAATCTATGAACCACTAGATCAGTGCTGAGTCCTGGCATGTCGTCGTACGACCATGCGAAAATATCTTTAAACTCCATGAGTGTTTTGATCAATTCTTCTCTCGGATTGGGTTCAATATGGACACTTATCCGGGTTTCTTTGACGTCATCCGTATTCCCTAGATTAACGGCCTCAGTATCATTTAAATTCGGTTTGGGCTTTTCCTCGAAGTGACTTAATTCTTCACCGATTTCTTCTACGGCTTCATCATCGCCGTACTCTGACTCACTCTCGTCACTTCTTATTTCATGTGTTATTATTTCCAAACCCGATTGACTTTCTAGGCTGGGTTGATTAATCTTTAAGCACGCCATATCATTAAGATCAGTTGCAAGAAGGCTGTTCAGAAAAGTAAAAAAGAAGGAAAAAGATAAACAAAATTAGACGCGAAGGAACCACATTTCATTAATGGGAATTGTACAAAGGGAAAACAAACTGCAAACTTAAATCAAAAATGAACTAAAAACAAAGGGATTTTACTCCGGGGACAAGCCCCCAATACAAAATTTCGAAAGAAAAACAATCCAAGACAAACTACCAAGACTCCTTCCGGACAGGGAGAGGAGTAGCCTTCCAGTTATTCAGTTTTGCCTTTGGTCCCACAAATTGTATCTCGGCATGACTGGATCCTTCACCATCTTCGAGCATACATACATCTGTGAATAGGTTTCCGAACTTCCTGAAGAACTCTTCGTCTGGCCTGACTGTAGGACCGGGAATCTTTGGCGCTGGATGTCCTCTTGCTCCGGCCCTGACAAAAGATTGGGAAAGGCGTGGAACGGGCTTTGGGAGCACCCATGTTTTCTGCTTGCTCCTCTTTGCTCGCCGGATGTCCTCTGAGGTTGGCTGGAATCCCAAGCCGAAGGTTCCCAAGTTTTCGACCACTGATACCGGTTGTATAATTCCTTGCAGAGATGCACCTAGCCCTTTACCGGGTACGAAACCATGTCGCAACATTTCATGCGCCACCATGACATCCGCAGTAATTGTTTTGTCGCCGGGAATACATTCCCCTTCCGGAACTCGGTGGGCGGACACCACATCGCAGACCTGATACACCCACGGCCCAACATCTTCTTCTGTTTCAACAAAGGGAATGATGGTGCCCGATTGTGGATCGTTCTCTCCATGGACGACGATCTCCTGCTGGTCCCATTCAAACTTGACGAGCTGGTGTAAGCTGGATGGAACTACTCTTGCGGCATGAATCCATGGTCGCCCTATTAGGAGGTTATATGACACCACCATGTCCAGCACCTGGAATTCCATGGTGAACTCCACTGGCCCGATTGTCAAGACTAGCACTATGTCACCAACCGACGCTTTGCCTCCTCCGTCGAACCCTCGAACACGTACCCTGTTCTCGCGTACCCTGCCGGTGTCTACCTTCAATTTGCCCGGTGTGAGAGAGGACAAATGTTAGCTCCATTGGAACCATTATCGACAAGGACTTTGGTAACCACCGCCTCTTCGCACTTCACCGTAAGATATAAAGCCTTGTTGTGTTCGGTGCCTTCCTCGGGCAACTCGTCATCGGTGAAGGTGATCCGATTTGCTTCGAAGATCCGATTGGTGATCTTCTCCAAATGGTTTACTCTGAGATTTTATCCGGTACATGTGCCTCATTCGGGACTTTCATCAATGCTTGCCGATGTTCTTCGGAATGTATCAGCAGGGATAGCAATGATATTTGCGCGGGAGTCTCTTCAATTGCTCTAAGACGGAGTAGTCGTGCGAGCTTCATCTTTTCAAGAATTCTTCCGCTTACTTCATCGGTGACCGGCTTTTCAATGCTGCCGGAGTGGCCTTCCTCAATTCCGCAGAGGGGCAAAACATCTCCCCGAGCGGGTCAACCCCTGGGCTTCACAAACTTCCTCTTTCACCTCCTTTCCTCGGTAGGTCGTTGTAATCCGAGCATAATTCCATGGGACAGCCCGGCTATCAGTTACTGGCAACTGTGTTGCCGGCTGGATGATGAAAGGATCCATTCGAACGCCTGCTACTGTCAAGATGGGCTTGATTGCTGCCCCTGGTACAACTATCTTGGCCGGCTTCATCGGTACTTCGTTCACACTTTCCTTTCCTGCTTCCGACTCTCCTGGTATGTCCTTCTTGCAACTGGGCGACTCATCAAGGCTTGGCCCTTTTCTCGTTCCCGCCCCGCTAGACTTAATCATCATTACAGTCTGAGAGGCTTTCTCCTTTCCTTCCTCCGCCCGTACCAACTCGATCATGTTGGTCTCATGATGAGCTGGGAGCGGGTTTTGGTTGATGTTGGGCTCTGTTGGAGTCTGGACCTCGATCCTGCGGGTGTCGATGAGCTCCTGGATGGCCGTCTTCAGCCTCCAACACTTTTCTGTATCATGTCCCGGACATCCCGAGCAGTAGGCACAATTTACCGAATGGTCCAAGTTCTTCGGAAGGGGGTTTGGCAACTTAGCTTCAACCGGATTTAGCAAACCTACTTGCTTCAACCGGTGGAACAGACTGGTATAAGACTCTCCTAAGGGAGTGAAAGTCTTTGGCCTCGGCGCCCTGTCGCCCCTGAATGCCTGGTTCGGACGGAAACTCGCGCCCGAGGGGTTTCTGTAAGCTCTTGGGGGTGGATGATTATTCTGGGGGTTTGGCGCACGCCACGGTGCATGAGCGGGAGGTGCGGAATAGGACTGTGCATGGTGGACAGTAAAATGGGGATCAAGTGCGGGATAGTAATGTTGTGGGTGGCTATATGGGTTGTGAGAGTAATTTTGGTGGTGAGGTTGGGGTGGACTATATTGTGGTGCGGGGCCTCTATTTCGGAACCATGCCCTGGACTCGACGGCCGCAACTTCCTCTCTCCTCTTTTTCCCCAGTACTCCTCCAGTACCGCTTTGGATAGCCTGAGTGGTGGCTTTCAGTGCTGAGTAACTCATGATCTTGTTGGCCTTTAAACCCTCCTCGATCATACCCCCCATTTTTATCACCTCAGTGAATGATTTGCCTACGGACGTTACCAGATGTCCGAAGTAGGTGGGCTCTAATGTCTGCAAGAAGTAGTCCACCATCTCGCTTTCTCTCATCGGTGGATCTACCCTGGCCGCCTGTTCCCTCCACCGGAAACCAAATTCCCTGAAGCTTTCAGCAGGCTTCTTCTCTAATTTTAGCAATGATAGGCGGTCGGGGATTATCTCAAGATTGTATTGGAGCTGGCCGATAAAAGCTTGAGCCAAATCATCCCACGTAAACCATCTACTGGGATTCTGTCTAGTGTACCACTCCAACGCCGATCCTCCCAGACTCTGGCCGAAGTAAGCTATCAGAAGTTCGTCGCGTCCTCCGGCCCCTCTCATTTTTTTACTGCAAAACCCCCGCAGGTGGGCCGCTGGGTCACCATGCCCCTCGTATAGGTCGAATTTGGGCATTTTAAATCCTGCGGGGCAGCTGGACGTCCGGAAATGGACATAGATCTTTGTAGGCGACGCCGACCTGGTTGCCTAAGCCGTGCATGTTCCTGAAGGATTGCTCCCAGGCTTTTAACTTTTCCGACAACTTCCTCGTGTTCCGAATTTTGGAAGTGTTTTTCGGGTTTCTGCCGGATTATCCCGATGAGGTGTATGTGATTGTGGTTCGGGAGCCCTGAAAGTAGGCTCCGGAGGATAGTAAGAGTTGTCATGGATGTGAACATATGGCTCGCTGGCCGGCCTTTGCAGAGGAGCAGGTGGAGGTGCCACAAAAACAGGGGTAGCTGGAGGAGGATTTGGTTTGGGCTGGTGGAATGTGGGTGGCATATGGGTTTTCCCCCTGAAAATAAGGATAGCTTGGGGCGCTTGTTGAAGGATCGATGGGCGGATGTTCCGGAGCTGAGGCGAGAGTAGGGCGGTTTGGTGAAGACTGTTCCCTGGCCCAGGCCGGGTGCATCTCTGTTATCTGTTGTTTTAACCGGTCTACCTCTTCTTTCATGAATTTGTAGCTCGGATTTTTCTTCCTCGAGACTCTTGCCCGAACTCGACATGCTTACTGTAACTGGTCCTTTGGATCTAGTACGGTAGTGATGGCTGGCCAGTATATTCTGTCAAACCAACTGCTAAACTTTCTCTGGAAATTGTCAACAAACTTGTTAGTTCACCGAGTTTGACAGATATGTTATAGCACGTTGGATGCAATGCACCTAACCAAATAACCCTTTCTACATGTACTCTTAACATGCGTCATTCCGGCCTTTTTTCTTTTTCTTTTTTTTTTCTTTTTCTTTTTCTTTTCTTCCTTTTTTTTCTTTTTCGACTATCTTTGCAAGCCTTATTGTTATTTAACCTTTGGATTCTTTTTCTTTCTTTTTAGTGGTGGTCGAATCTTTATGCGGATTGCCTACGTATCACGTTTTTGCGTGAATCAGACCGAGCGTAGTTCTGTTAACAGGATTGTGGCAAAATTCAGTAACTTTTATATCAAACGAAAACGTGCAGTTACAAAACACGTCTTACAACAATCCGCAAAACAAAGGAAAATGCTTGACTCGAAAACGTAAGATGACATGCCAACTGGCTTGACCCAATATTTCAAAAATACATTTTTAATCAAAGGTCTACTGCTCTAAAATTCCTGGGGGCCCGCGAGGCATCATTCGGCCTTGCCGCGGGCCTGGGTGTGAGGTCCTTGTGTAGTCCCCTTAATTCTTCCATGATCCGATGAACATAGCCCATAATTGAAGCAAAAAGGTCGGTGCGGGGCATTTGTTCACAAGCTAGGCACTTCATGGTGACGTAGTGCCCGATTTCCCCGATTCGGTCCTTGATCATGTCCCTTTCTCCGAGTAGCCGCTCTATCTGCTGGTTTTTCGCCCCCAATCGTTGGGCGTTGTTGGTGACTTGGTCTAAGAGCCTGTCTATTTGTTCTTGCAGTCGAGCCATCAGATTGTGGCAACGGTCGAGGTCCGCTCTGGCATCTTGGGCTTGCTTGAAAACCCGTTCTCTGAGGACAACATTTGCTTCCCTTAAACTGGTGACGATATCGGTGTAATCCTCTTCCACCCGTTGTAGGTGAAGTGCATGTTGATGTGCCTCTTTTCTCCAGCTAGCTCGGATCCTCATTGTTTGGGCTTTAGACTCTTCCAATTCTCTTTGGACGTCGGCAACTTGGCTTTTCAAACCCTTTATCAATTTTTCGTCTGCCCGACTCCTCAACTGTCTGTCAGCATCCCTTTTCATTTGCTGGATTTGAGCTCTTAGGAAGTCATTTTCTTGTGCCAACTTCTTTTTATCTCCTTCGTTGGCGGCAGTTTGCACATCCATTTCAAATTGGAGTTCTTGGGTCCGTTGTTCTATCCTGCTGATCTTTGTTCTATAGGCTTCTTCTCTAGCCAACCAGTCCCATTGTTCTCGTGACGCTCCAGCAAACTCCCTGAGGTGAGGCCTTTTTGCGGGCCTTTGATGCTCCAGATCTCTACTATACCATGCGGGATATTCCGACGATACTTCGCCCCGGGCTCGATCTCGCACCCGAGTGTCTATTTTTAATGTCTGACACTCACTCCAAATCTTTCGGACCAATGCTTCAGGGAACTGTCCTCCTGGTCCAATTTCAACTACATGTGGGCTGAGGTCTTCTTCTTTTGGGATTATTTGGCATCGTCCCAATTGTCTCAATACTCGACATGGTGCGTAGGGTTGGATGCTGTTGAGGCCCATTAGCAATAAATATGATTCTGCGGCTGATGCATATATGACTTCTTCCACGGGTAGCCAACCGAACGTCCATTCTATTCCGCTGGCTGTAGTTGAACGCAAAAGTCGTATCCATCCGCTGATCCCCTCTGGCAACTCATATCCCTCGACCCTCGCGGGAAATTCTTCTATACAAGTTTTCTTCGGTGAACTATACCTCATAAATTGCGGATGGCGGCATAAGTGATCGATCATCCACATTTGGAGCAATACATTGCATGCTTCAAAGAAAGTCCCTCCAGCTTTGCAGATGGTGAGTGCACGAAAGATGTCTGATATTATCATGGGAGCCAAAGTACTTGTTGTTTTGTTTCATCAAAGTACTGACGACCCCTGCCACATGTATGTTGATATTCCCATCCTTTCTAGGAAATATCAATGAACCTAGGAAAGCTATCATGAAGGCGATGCGTCTGTGCTCCTCCCATTTTAACCGATTGTCTCCGCTGCAGATTTTGCTTTCGTATTTGTTGAAGCCCCCATAGTGACCATATTTGTCATACAGAAATGCCAAAGTGCAGAACCCTTCTGATAAATCTGGGTTGTGGACAGTTCTGCGGATTTTTACCGTATCCAAAAACCGATGTACCGTCACTACCCTTGGTGCAATAAGGTATTGTTCCCTCATAGGGACTTTTGGTCTTCCGACATATCCGGCTAATTCTTCCAGTGTTGGTGTGAGTTCAAAGTCTGAAAAGTGGAACACATTGTGTGCCGGATCCCAGAATGAGATCAAAGCTCGGATGATGTCTCCTCTCGGGGGAATTTTTAGCAGCCCTACTAGATCTCCCAAGTACAACTTAACGGCATCTTGTCCTTGCTCGCCCAAGTCGCTCCACCACCTGTGCAAACTTAAGGGGACCTTGTTTATGATAGCTTCGGTTGTATTCTGACTCGTGCTCATTCTGCACATTTATTTAAGGTAATTCTTAGATGAAAGCGAAATATTTATTTGCCCAAAAAACTATCTTTTCTAAAAAAAACGAAACGGGCCCCAGGAATTGACTAGTCAAAAAAGTGGTCGTTAAGGTAAAATTAAATATCTCGGCGTTCCGCCATTAAAACTTATTTTGAAATACATGGGAGTTGGACCCGTTTAAAGGTTGCCTACGTATCTCACACTCGGTGAGAATCAAACTCGCGTAGTTCGGTCCGTCAAAACAACTATCTTTCCTTTATTGACTGTAAAAACACATTTTGTAAAAAACCCATTTTGTCGGCAAAGTCAATCTTCTGCCGTCTTTTATTGGCAAACTAAATTCGTGGATTTGTTGGTGAAACGTATTTTTGTATTTTTCTGAAAGATATTTACTTCCCCATACTATTTCCTTTTGTGCTTTTTTTCTTTTTCTTCGGTATTTGAAGGAACCCGGTCAGCATGTCAGTCTAAATAAATGCTCACAACAAATATGATATGGCAAGATGGTCTTTCCTTTCAGGTTACCTGTCCTAGACGGACCCAACCCCTGTGTTGAGTCCCCTAAGTCGGAGATGATGCAAATAAACGTCCTGAATCTAGGCTCAATATCCTGATGCTTTTCAATGATACTAGACCGTGTACCCGAGCGGACGACTCGGATTTGAGGAGGGAGCTACGTACCGGGGACCCGCGGGATCGTCCGGCTTTGTAACTTATCCTGCCTCTTTTCTTACTTTGGTATTGACACTAACGGAAAGGGGAGTCTCAACCAGTAAGCACATCCCCGGGGGTAAGAAGAGACGGGTTTTCGGCACAGTTTTATATACAGTTCACGCAATATCAAAGCGGTAAACATGTAGCAGTTTGTATATACAGTGCAACTAATATCAAAGCGGTAGACATGTAGCACATTAATTAAACATGTAATAAAATCAGATATAGACAAAACAACAATTTAAATGAGCTCGAGTTCTTAGACCACGAACCGAAGTTCGAGGTCATCGTCCCCAGCAGAGTCGCCAGAGCTGTCACACCTCCTTTTTACGCACCCGCGAGGGTGCGAGGGAGTTTTTCCAATTAAAGGACAATCGAGACGGGATTAGTTTATTTAATTCAGAGTCGCCACTTGGAAAAATAATGGTGTTCCAAGTCACCGGTTTAATCCCGAACCGAGGAAATTTATGGCTCTATAATACAGTCTGCGAAACTAGAAATCTGGATAAGGAATTCTGTTAACCCGGGAGAAGGTGTTAGGCACTCCCGGATCCCGTGGTTTCAGCACGGTCGCTCCATTGCAGTTTTTGTTTCTATCTGATTCTTTTATATATTTTGACTATGTGCTTTCAATGTTCCGCTCTTATTTTTAGAAGAATTGCGACGTTACGAAAACACATTTCGAGCCGCACCGTAACCAGTACGCCTGCGACTCTAATGTATTTCAGTTTCGCCGAGAGTAAGATTTGGGTCACATAAATGCGCACCCGTATTCAGGAAAATAATTTTTATTTCAAGTCGTGCCTAAAGAGTCTATCGTCTATTTACTTTGGGAAAAGGACCGTGAAATTCACTAGACGGTCCTTCCAAGTCTAAGGTTTTTGTAATAATTAATTGAGGACCCCGCAATTCTGTGTGTAATGCGGCGAGGCCCGTCTCGTCATTTTATTTAAAGGGCGACCTTGAAGCGAACTATGATTCTCTATTTTTTGTTTGTCTCTAATAACGAGTGAAGAGAACTTAATTATTTATTTATATATATAAAAAAAAACTAAGACATTTAGGATCCATAGGTCCATATAACTTGCAAATAATCAAGTTGTTCCTATTTATTCAAATTATCACTTGACACATTTTTAGACTAATCTCAACAGACCTTAAAACGATTATATATCTAGACGTGATTGACTTGGATGAAAGTTTATTCTGTCATCATTAATCTATTTACCTATTACTGGATTCCTGGAATCTATTAAAAGTAAAATCGAATGATAAGTTCAAGTATTAATAGGGTAGTCATGAATGAATATACTAGATACCAATTAACGCCACGCGAGGTTGTTTGAGATATTATTTTCTGCTTGAAATCATGGATATCATATTATTGATCTAACATCCTACTATGAATCCAAACCAGCTAAGACATTTATATTTATCAATAAAACTTGACATTATGACTTGTATTAGACTATTATAACTAAACAATCAAAGGTTTGACAATCCATAGTTCAAAGTATACAATCCATATTACACGATCCGATTAATTCAAAGTAGCCTAATTGTAATGAGTTAATAATCAGCTACATAAAACTATATAAACAAATAACAAATTCATTCAATTCAATGTCCACAACATTCGCTTGTTTTGATTTCAATTCATAATTCCAGCAGCATGAGCATACATTAGCAAGCTTAGAATGAGTACCTGGAAATTACAATGGAGAGAAGTTAGTTGCAGCAGTGGAATGCACAACAACAACAACCGTACCAGCAGTAGCAACAGAAAACAGCAACAGGAGAAAGCAGTGACCAAAACACAGCAATAGTAGCAACCAAACAGAACCAACAGCAGTAGCAAAACACAATGACAATAGCTACCACAACAGACCAACCATAATGCCACTAGACCCAACAGCAACAATCAAACAATCACCGGCCACAAAAACCACACCAGTGAAGCAAACCAACAGCAGTAGTATGAGAACTAGAACCACAGCAGAGACAACCCCAAATGAAACAGTAACAGAAGAACAAGAAGCCACAGCAAAAGCACCCGATAGGCAGTGAATGCCCCCTACCCGTATGAGTCTTAAGTGAATACTTATGCTATGGATGTGTATTCCAGTGTTGTCTTTCTCTCTAGTTTACTGTCTCAAAGTCTTTTTTGTATCTCCAGGTCCTTTTTTTCTTCTATCTCTGTCTATATCCCCTTATATATCACTAAAAACAGACCCTTTATTATTCTTAAAACACTTAAACTAATCCCCCCATCATCTTTGCCCATGATATTCTCTTATACCTCCACTACTACATGTCTTGTCCTATTTTTTAATTTAAAGTTATGGGTGAGTTAATTGTTTAATCATTTTGTCTTGAAGCTCCCCCATACCATTATGTCTTGTAACAAATAGAATAGTTTAATGGTCCATTAGTGTTCCCTACAGAATATTCAACTAAGCATATTTAACTTTGAATCCCAAAATACCTCTGCAACCATTACCCTACATCCATACCCTACTTCCTTAGCCTTATTACCCCTTATTGCCTTTAATATATTTTATATTAACTGATCAAATGCTAACTAATCAATCAGTAATTAATTATGATATTTAATCAGTCAATTATACTCTAAGAACCCTAATTTCAGATTTATCAAATGATTATGTATTAACCAGCTATAACCAATCAACCCTATTGTTAATCAATAACCAAATCACTGAACCGAATAGTTAAATAACTACCAGCATATACCAAATTGATCCTTAATCAACAAGGTTTCCAAAACAAGATCAAATAGCTTCACTAAGACTCGGACAGCATGTATTCACAAGGTATTCATTCCAATCAACTTGCATTTTCAAAACAGGTTCAAGCATATTCGAAATTATCAACAGTAACTATCTAAAACTTAACTGAACTAACCATCTTTAACATGAATCTAACCAAAATCTAATGAAGAATCACAAAATTTGCAGAAACTAACAATCTTGATAAAAATCAGATGATAGCCGAGAATAACACTAATGAAGGTAACAACAAAACAGAAATTAACAATTAATATGATTCAACCCTAATTAGTCTAACAATTAATATGATTCAACCCTAATTAGTCTAACAATTAATATGATTCAACTATTAGAACAAACTAACAAAACCATTTATACTAAAACATGGAAACGGATTCATATAGCAAAAAAAAAAAAAAACTAAGGTTAACAGATTCTTATCTATCGAAAAGAAAATACTAACAGGAGGAGACGAGGAGAAGCACATTCAACAAAAGAAATTAATTGAAAGAGAACTTAGCTTAGCCGTCTCTCTTTTTCTCTTTTTTTTATTTGTTTTTTTTTTTTTTGTTTGTTTTCTTCATCATTTCCTTCAACGGATTTTGCATCTTGGATTCTTGAACTTTTCTTGAAGTTCCCGGCGGTTTAAGTTGTTCTTGACGACTCACAGCTTTGGCTCGATTTCTTCGTGTAATAATGTTAGTACGAGTGGCGGGCGAGGATTTTGGGCGATTTTGGGTGGTGCGCCGCCATGGGTGGTGGGTGGCGGCGCGACTAGGGTTTGAAATTCGAAGGGATTGGTTGGTGTTTGGAGGTTAACGATGGTAGGGATGTGATGAGGAGGAGGTATGGAACATTTTGCCGTTGGTTTCGGCCGAAGGAGAGGCCGGCCGCCGCCTTGCGCGGCGGAACCCTAGCGGCGCGGCTGGGAGAGAAATGGGGTGTCTCTGAAGATGAGAGGAGGAAATGAGTGTCTTTAGGGTTTGGGGGGGGGGGGTGTTTGTTATGTTAAAATGCTAGAGCTAACGTGGGCCGTTGGATGGTGAGAATCCAACGGCCAAGATCAAAAGATGGGGGGATTAATGTGATCCATCCGATCAAACACAGATCAATGGCTTGGATCTCTTTGCCAAAGACAAAAGAACGACGTCGTTTGGGTCTTGCTGGAGGCGGGTTGGACTGGACCGGGTGGGATTCGTTTTGGGCCTGGTTTTTTGGACCAAACTATGGCCCAGATCTGGTCTCATTACTACATGTATATATGTATATATGTACATGTATATATATATATATATATGCATACCATTATCCCACACAATTATATATCACCTAAAAATGCAAATCACATAATTTCGATATCAAACACTAAAAATGCAAAACTTAGTATATATTTTTTTGTATTTTACTAATTTGAATAAATCAACACGCACGCAAAAAATGCAAATTTAAGATAAAAAATAACACAAAATCACAAAATCACGCCCAACACGAAACTACTTTTATTTTGAATTTTCTGGGAGTACTTCTCAAGTAAGGCAAAAATCACGTGCTCACAGCTGCCCCTCTTTGCGCGTAAACTTGTTTGACCAGCTTGAGGGAGCAAGGGTGTTCTCAAAGATAGACTTGAGGTCTGGCTACCATCAGCTGAAGATTAGGACATCTGATATTCCTAAGACGGGTTTTCTCACTCGGTATGGGCACTACAAGTTCTTAGTCATGTCTTTTGGGTTGACCAATGCCCCAACAACATTTATGGAGTTGATGAACCGAGTGTTCAGGCCTTATCTAGATTTGTTCGTGATAGTCTTCATAGACGATATCTTGGTGTACTACTGCAACCAGGAAGAGCACGAGCAACACCTCAGAGTGGTTCTTCAGACTCTGAAGGATAATCAGCTATATGCCAAGTATTCAAAATGCGAGTTCTAGTTGAGTTCGGTTGCATTTCTGGGTCATATTGTATCAGTAGAGGGTATTTAGGTGGACCCAAAGAAGATTGAGGCAGTCAGGAATTGGCCTCGACCAGCTTCAGTGACCGAGATTCGAAGTTTCTTGGGGTTAGCAGGTTACTACCGTCGGTTCGTAGAGGGGTTCTCTTCTATTGTAGCCCCGATGACCAGGTTGACCCAGAAGGGTGCCCAGTTCAAGTGGTCAGATCAGTGCGAGGCAAGCTTTTACAAGCTCATGACAGCTCTGACTACGGCACCAGTGTTGATTTTCCCACGGGTTCAGTGCCTTACACAGTTTATTGTGATGCTTCTCATACTATGCTTGGAGCGGTATTGATGCAGGATGGCAAGGTCATTGCATATGCTTCGAGACACTTGAAAATCCATGAGAAGAATTATTCGGTTCATGATCTAGAGTTGTCAGTGGTTGTTCATGCCTTGAAAATTTGGAGGCATTATTTATATGGTGTGGCGTGTGAGGTATACACGGATCGCAAGAGTCTTCAGTACTTGTTCAAGCAGAAGGAATTAAATGTGTTGTAGAGGAGATGGCTAGAGTTTCTAAAAGATTATGACGTTACTATCTTATATCACCCAGGTAAGGCCAATGTGGTGGCTGATGCGTTGAATAAAAAGTTCGCCAGCATGGGTAGTCTCGTTTATATTCCGATCAGCCAGAGACCACTTGCTCTAGATGTTCATGCCTTAGCCAATCGATCCGTGAGATTAGATATTTCTGAGCCTATTAGAGTGTTAGCTTGCACAATTGCTTGTTCTTCTCTGTGGGAGCGTATCCATGATCGCTAGTTTAATGATCCCCATTTGTGTGTCCTAAGAGACACGGTGCAGTGTGGAGGTACAAGGAAGGTGTCCTTAGGTGATGATGGGGCGTTGAGATTGCAAGGGCGAGTTTGTGTGCCCAATGTTGATGGGATTCGAGAGTTGATCTTAGCGGAGGCTCATAGTTCTCGTTATTCTATTCACCCAGGCGCTGCAAAGATGTATCAGGATTTGCGGCAGCATTATTGGTGGCGTAGGATTAAAAAGGACATTGTTGCATATGTCGCTCGGTGTTTAAATTGTCAACATGTCAAATATGAGCACCATAGGCCTGGTGGTGTGTTCCAGAGAATAGAGATTCCCGAGTAAACAGACCCGGACCCGAGATCGAACTGTCCCAAAGGACCGTAAAAAATATGGGACTCGGGCCTGTGCTCGGAGTCGAAATCCGAGGTCTAGAACCTTAGTAAAAGAATTTTCTATTAAATTGTTTTCTGAAATTATTAATAAAAATAAAAATAAAAAATTGATTAAAAGACTATGGTATCGGGCTCGTATTTTGATTCCGACAGGTACAAGTCTTAAATATTGTTTAAGCACTTCTTGTAAAGTAGATAGAAATCGGGCGTCGTTTGGCGTGTTTTGGACTATGAGTTCCAAGTTTGAAATTTTATGAAGTTCAGAAGGAAAATCATGAGTTTTGAGGCTTGATTCTATGTAAAGGATGTTATATTGGCGAATTGATCGCGCGAGCAAGTTTGTGGTATGTTTTTGAGGTTGTGTGCATGTATGGCTTGGAGACCCGAGGGTTCAGGTGAAATTTGAATAGGTCACGAGAGCATTTTTGAAGTTAAATCATAGCTGATATTTTTCTCCTAGCTGGTATCTTCGCAATTACGAAGAAATCATCGCAAATGCGAAGCTCCCATCGCAAATGCGAAGCAGAGGGTAGGCAGGCCAGATCGCAAATGCGATCTTTTGTTCGCAAATGCGATGCTATGTTCGCAAATGCGAACTCTGCCCCCCAAACCTATGTTCGCAATTGCGAACAATATTGTCGCAATTCCCATGCCTGCACTCTTCGCAATTGCGAACCAAGGTTCGCAATTTCCGTAACCGCAGCCCAGCAAATTTTATACTTAGGAAAATTTTAATCACTTTTCACCATTCTTTCAAAATCCAAAACCCCATAGGCGATTTTGCAAGAGCAACTTCATCTCAAATCGCTTGTAAGTCGATTTTCACTCAATTCTTTCAACTTTTAACATCATTAAACATGTTTTTCATTTGAAATCAAGGATTTTCATGGGTGAAATTGGTGTTTCTGGGTAGAACATAGATTTTTTATAAATTGGGGAGTTGGACCTCGATTTGAGGTCCGATTCAAAATAAATTATATATTTGAACTCGTGAGGGAATGGGTAACCAGATCTTTATTCGAACCCCGAGTTTCGACCATGTGGGCTCGGGGGCATTTTGGGAAATTTTGAGTAAAACTTTGGGAAAACTATTTTTATACATTCAAACCAATTCATGTAGTGTTTATTAAAATAATTGAACAAATTGTGATTATATTCGAGCGAGTTGGAGGTTGAATTGCGAGGTAAAGCAATAGTTGAAGGTTAAGCGGACTTCAAGGCTTTGAGGTAGGTGTTTGATCTATCATAGCTTGAGGGAATAGGATTAGAGTATAATAAATTTCTATTTGCTAAATGATCGAGTGTGGTGTATAGGCGTGGTGATGAGTGTCTATACACCGGACTCTAGCATGACCGTGAGTCATTGTTGGTACATGTTGTGAACTAATGCGGAACTCTCCTAAGCTAAATTATGATTGGCTACAAATGTGAAAAGTTCGAGAATAAATTATGAAATATTGATATAGCGTTGGCTCAAATGATAAATATTATTGAAGTAAAGTTGAAGGTATTGAAAGGAATTATGATTAATCCCTTGCCGGGATGGTTAAATTACTGAACCCTTGCCGGGTTGTGAAAGTTATTGTTATTGTTCCCTTGCCAGGACTTTATTGTTGTTGTTGTTACTTCCTTGCCGGGATAGTACTTGTTATTTATTCTGTTCTTCTTGCCCATTTGGTTGTGAATGTTGTTTGGGTGAGGAAGAGTGATATTGCATGAAGGGTCATTCCGTGCCATTTTTAATTATATCCGCACGAAGGGTCATTCTGTGCCATATTTTCTCTACTTATGCACGAAGGAACAATCCGTGCCATTGTTGAATATATTCGCACGAAGGGTCATTCCGTGCCATGAATGAGAGTTATGTGAGGAAAAGCACGAAGGGTGATGCCGTGCACTTTTATATGATTGTTTGGGTGAGAATGAGAGTAAAAGCACGAAAGGTGATGCCGTGCACTTTTATATGATTGTTTGGGTGAGAATGCGAGTAAAAGTACGAAGGGAGATGCCATGCACTTTTATGTGATTGCTTGGGTGAGAATGAGAGTAAAAGCATGAAGGGTGATGCCGTGCAACTATTAAATTTCTTATTTTGTAATAATTATTGTTGCGCTCTATTTCTATTACATTGATGAACTATATATATATATATATATATATATATATATATATATATATATATATATATATATATATATATATATATTCAATTATTTTTAATTATAAATAGTATTTCTGTTGTTTTGGTACAAATGTATATAGAACTGCACAGGTTTATGTGAGTGTCTGGTCCTAGCCTTGTCACTACTTCGCCGGGATAGGTCGGATACTTACCAGCAAATGGGATCAGTTGTGCTGATACTACACTTCTGTGCATTTTTGCATAGGTCCAGATTTTGGGTAGCAGCAGCAGCAGTAGTTCGATAGCAGGATTTCATTACCACGAGACTGGGGTAGCTTGCAAGCGTCCGCATGCCCGACGTCTCTTCTTATGTTTTTCATTTATAATGTAGTCTCATTGTTTCGAGACAAACGATTGTTATATTTCTTTCAGACCATTATATATAGTTATTCTTAGCGGTTCGTGAGTTTGTGACTCCACATCTTGGGTTGAGGATATTGTTGAGCAGTTTACATTTATTTAAGACTCATATAATTAGACCTCCACAACTAATATTTTTATTATTATTCATGCTAGTAAATTAACAACAGGATGGTTTGCTTATAAAAATGGTGAGTAAATTGGCTTGCCTAGCTACCACGAGTAGAAACCATCACGATCCCGATGGTGGGAAATTTGGGTCGTGACATAAAAGTACCTACGGGCTACAACTACTGAAATTAATTCAGTAAGGCCATCTCCAGTCGTCACTCTATTTTTTGCACTATTTTTCACTTTAAAATGGTGCAACACCAAATCTATCTCAACTATTATACTATTGTTTACACCAAATTTTCTCTCTCTTCTATATTATATTATTATCTTCTATTACTTTTCATTTTTTATTTCCTTCAAACTAATACTATCTTTTTTTTTCCATATTCATTATATATAATTCACATTCACCACTTATATAATCATTTATTACAAAATTTTACATCAAGGATAAATTAACAAATATTGAAATCATTGATACAACATAATTAAATAAATTTTATATCATAGTCAAATTTAATTTAAGTACCACATAAATATTTAATTTTTGCCTCTATTCTCCCATAAAAGCTCGATTAATGCATTATTTCATCCTACGGTTCATAATATGATGAAATCAAATCCTACGGTTGATATTAAGATAAAATATGCCCTTTGTGTCTACTTTTTAAATGTAATTTAAATTTTAATATCCTCCTTTTATGTACTTTAATTATAATATATTTTTATTTTACGTATTTTAATTTTTAAATAATGGTTATATATCATTTTTATACAATTATAATAATAATAAAATTAACTTATAATGATATATAAATATAATATACATATATACAAAAATTAATATATCAAAAAATAGGATATAAAATTAAAATTATAAAGATCTTAATATTGAAGTTAGTTATATATACTATATGATAAATTAAAAGTTCAAAAATAAAAAAAATAAAAAAAATATTATTAAACCAAATATAGAGTAATGAATAGTATTGCACCAAATTTAATGTAATACTATTTATGCTCTATAATAGAGCAAGAAATAAAGTACTATTAGAGTAAGAATACTTTATTTCTTGTATCAAATTTAAATTTGATGAAAAAATAGAATATGATCGGAGATGCCTAAGGTTGCCAATACGTGTAAATTTTACTTCCACTGGCAACGACCAAGTGCAACTTTGAATGCTTGTACTATTTTGTCTACTTTTCTTTGCGACTTCAATTTTCTCGGAGTTATCTTCTTTCATTTTCTGTAATTTTTTATTTTTAAATCCGAATGTTTTAGCTCAAATGATATGCTACGTGCCCTAATTAAATTAAAATGAATCAAATATACGCTTACACATAAGGTGTGATTCGTTTTTACCCTTGTACTATGTGCGTGATTTATTTTTCAATTAAAATTTTTTAGCTCAAATTTTATGTCATGTATACTAATTAAATTAAAATGGACCAGATTTACCCTTCCTCGTAAGCATACGATTTAGTTTTTTCCTTATATTATGCGTAAATCTTATCCACTTTGGTTTAATTAGCTAAGATACTAATCTATAATATATTAAAAGCACGAAAACCCTTAGCGAAATATCGTTCGCCTTTTTTACTCTTTCAAAATAACTTTCACACAAGATAAAGTTGTAATTTAATTATTCTCCTAATATATAGAATTTTTAAGTTAAATAAAATTTTGCTTCTAAAACATTTCCTTATTTGAATCATATAGAAATTCATAATATTTGAACTATTAAAATTTACTATAAATAAACTATTTTGGCTTTTCTATATCATTTTACCATAAAGACGTACTCCAAATTTAGTGGGAAAAAACTAATTTGAATTAATTATAATTCCTTCAAAATACGTGTGAAGGAAATTTTATCAACTTTTGCCTTTGAATTATGTTCGTCTCACAACCAAGGGTAGCAAAGGGTCTCTAAATTTTTTTATTGTTAATATGATTCCTTTGAAATAATTTTGTAGAAAAAAGTATCCTACATGTAGTTAAAAAAAGAGAATTATCTTTTAAATAAGGAACAAAATTTTGTCTTTAAAGTATTTAGCTATTTTTAATTTAAATTCTTTTATCGTTTTGGTCGAAAATAGTTTTCTCGCTATTAAAGATAATTAAACATTGAAAAAATTCATTGCACCCTCTCATATCTATATCTATATCTATATCTATATCTATATCTATATCTATATTATATTAAAAGCGCGAAGGCCCTTAGCGAAATGTCGTTCGTCTTTTTTACCCTTTTAAAATAGTGTTCATACTAGACAAAAAAGTCATTTAATTACTATCCTTATATTTAAGAGTTTGACTTAGCCACCAAGTAATAAATCCTAGAATCTCTCTAAATATGGACATTCACCATGAATAGAATTCTATTTATAACAAGAACATAAATATGAAATAAACTTTTACCTTATATAGGGCTATAGCCTATAAGGCAAACATAGTAATTAAGTAATATATAATGCCTAACTAGAAACTTTCGTTAACTTATACGTATTATGATGTGGAATTGAATGGTAACTAAAGAGTTGAAAGGATCAAATTAAAATTAACATTGATCTTATTTATATTAGGTCCAATAAATTTTTCTTCCTTTACTTTTTGGAGTATCATTACCATAAATCCATGATAATTAAAAATAGGTTGATCATAAGTTTTATGTAAAGGCTTTTATGTGGAATAAGTACGTAATAAATAATAGCAGGCATTGAGTGTATATATATATATTAAAAATACAAAAATAATTAGCGAAATAACGTTCGTCCTTTTTACCATTCAAAAATAAGTTTCACACTAAACAAAATAATAATTTGATCTTCCTAACAGTTAGGCTTTGAAGTAAGCTAAAATTTTATTTATTAAATATTTTATTATCTAAATTAGGTAGAAAGTCCCAATATCTAGAACTTTAATGTCAATTAACATTTACCATATATAAGAGTTATATACTACAAATATTTGAACGGTAGATTATAATGAACTTTAAATTTAATTAGAATTATGGAATTTATGTAAATTAGATAGCAGAGGACTAAATTCAATTCGTGTTCAAATTCACTATGGGAAGACCGTAAGACTCCAATCTCAAAAGACACATTTTGTATAGGAATTTACCTTATATAGGACCTTAAAGCTGAGTTTTCTTTTTCTCCTTTTGGTAGTACTAAATTTTAACCAAAAATAAAGTTCTAACTAACACTGCCTTTCTAATGCATGTATTAAAATCTATATATGCTCATCATTATATCTTCAATTAGTATTAATTAAGTTTTGATTTTAGGTTAAGATTTAGACTATAGGTTCTACGCATATCTATCTTATTGTCTATTTCGTTACTGATGTAAATAATAACTTTTTATATTTATTTTTTTGTTCACATTCATCTCATCTGTTTCTTGGTCCTTTTAATGTGATATCACATGAATTATCTACAATTATGGTAGCAAGCACATACGTAAGTTGAAGTTTATGCAGTTAAGTTGTGTATTACTTTAATTCCTACTTCATAGCTTAGCTAGATGTTTTGTGAATTTAAATGGAGTTATAAATCTTGTAGTGTTGATATAATTTTATGTCCTTAAAATTCAATTTTATTACTATGATAATGTAATGATGTTGTTAAATTTTTACATAAATTTTATACTGCTACTGTTCAGTTTTTTGGAGCTTATTACCCTACTATTACTATAACTTTAGTACATATAGCGGAAATTTCTTTTCTACTCTTTGAATTTAAGAAGAAAGAAAAATATAAGGATGTTGTGAAAAAAATACAAGCCAAATTCAAAAAATATTTCTATCCAATTCCTCCGATTTACTTAATTTGTGCTGTTTTAAATCCTTCTATTAAGATGTCTAATTATCACCAATTAATGAATGCTTTATATACTTATATGGAGATTGGGGAAACTGAAACCCCAAATTTATTTATTTCTATGAACAACCTAAATGATTATTTATAGCAATTATATAATTATTATGCAAATATAATTGATGATGCTACTCGTATTGTAGGCAATGCTAATCCTACTATGCAATGTAGCACTTCTGCTACTGTGAATGAAGAAGAAGGATTTGATGATAGTTTTAATATTTTTTCTACTTTTTCTAACACTCAAACAAGTTGCAGGAACATTAATGAACTTCAATTCTACTTGCAGAAGCAAAAGGAGCCTCGTACAAAGGAGTTTTCACCGTTGGGATGGTGGCATGAAAATGGAAAGCAATTTCCTGTTCTCTACGCAATGGCTAGGGACGTGATGAATGTGCCAATTTCAGCTGTTGCATCCGAGAGTGCATTTAGCCAAGCAAGACAACAACTTGGAGATACGCGTCACTCATTGGGAAGCAATGCTTTGGAAGTTTTAGTATGTATGAGAGATTGGATTAGATCGGAAAGAAGAAATCAAGGACATGAAGATGTTGATAGCCCAGAAGACGAGGAACTTGGAGATATATTAACAAATGATAACCCATCCGAATTAAACACTCCAGAAGAAAGCCACTCAGTTTATATTGATTATGAGGAACTTAGCAGGGCAATACAAAATATTTGAATTTACTTGTTGTTAAAGATGTAAACATTTCAATTTGTAAGTTTGAAATTTGAATTATGAAATAAAAGTAGCACTTGCAATAAGTGCATTTTTTCTCATCTTCCTTGTATTCTTTAATTTAAATTAATATAATATTAATATAACTTACAATAGTTATACAATTTTTCAAAAAAAAAAAAAATTAAAAATACACTAAACCCGGTCCGGCTCGACCCCCTCAACCCGTAACCCTTATGGTTCAATTTTTACCCGTATTAACCTGAACCCGTTAAACCCGTTAAAACTCAACCCGTAACCGGCCCAGAACCGTACCTGTACGGGTCAAAAAATCCAGGTCCGGCCCGGCCCGATTCACCCGTTTAACACCCATAAATTCTATTAGTACTAGATGAGGGATGCCCATGTACGGGCCCAAGAGTCAGGTATCAAAGAAACACATGTATTTTATATTTGTTTACACTTTATGCCATAACCAGACTTACATATCCTGATTGACTGCCATCTACTGTATTATCATGACTCTGTAGTACTAAAAAATGTTGGCTCCCTCGTATTTGTGCTCAAAAATCAAAAGTTACATTATAAAACATCTTCAACGAATGAAGTTTCATTAAAAATAAACGTGTGCAATTGTTTTCAACAGATATTTTCCAGTCTCTTTCACGCAATTTCCTTGAAGCATCATCTCTTTGGTTCTCTGATTCTTCAATTCTGCCCTAACAAAGAGAATCATGTTAGAATTCACTAAGGTAGATTATAAAGAAATTATACAAGTTCCAATTAAATTTGAGTAACAATGCTGATAGTTACGGTAGATCAGTAAGCCAGAGTTGAAAAAGTAACCACTAATCTTATTGCAATGCAATAAAAGCTACAGACTATCTATTATGTTGCTCATTTACCAGTTAAAATTTGAAATATGAGATATCAGCTATATCCATAGCACATTAATAAATAAAAACTTTTCATTTTCCTTTTATATTTTTATTAGTAATACAATAAACAAACCAAGAGGAACACTACTTATTTTTTACCTCTTCAGAGAGGGTATGTATCCTACAATTACATTAGATTCTTATTTATTATGAAATAAGAAGATGCAATCGAGGCAATTTATCCATCTAGATAGTATTTTTGCATGATCCTCTTTATGTTTACTTCTTGAGTGATGATTTACTACATGAGCCATCTGTTTCTATATATCGCGTTTCAATACTACTCATTAGAATACAAAAGAAGAAGAAACATGTAAGCTTCCAACAATACATAACCTTAATAAGCACATCAGAAATAAGTGAAATAAAATCATAATTAATTACTTGAATAGGGAAATCCAATTTAGGAGCACCAACGATACTTAGATAAAGTTAACAAATGAAGGGATACAAGTATGACTCACACACCAACAACAAAATTGAAGAGGTGTCGAGTAATGAAATAAATTATAATTTTCAAAAAAAAAAAAAAAAACTATCAGATATCTAAAAGTTTATTCCACAAATTAATGCCAAAAATTCCTCAAGCATTTAGATGGTACAAGATACACATAAATGCAACAATAATAAATCTGTAATTTTTTTTTCAATCTTAAAAAGAAAAAAATTGTAAATGCCAGCACATAAATTTACCAAAAGAATTGCATATATGAATCTCATCTTTGCAATTGTTAAAATAAATGATTTGTGTCCTAAATGTAGCACATAGAGGTAGCAGTATAGACATCTAATCAACAAATGTAAGAATGAGAAGTTGTTCTTTTTACTTACTGTGTATTATTGACGTTTGTCTTGATGTTTGGTCTATTCATTGGTTGACAATAGTAATCCTAATGTAGGCGGATTTCATGATGGATCAACTCTAAGGCACGAAAAGTAAGAGTTGACATGTCCATATAAATGACTAAAGTTGAGTCTTTCTCAGCTGCATTCTCCACACAAAGGTGAGTTTCTTCTGTTTAAATGTCCTATGAGAAAGCTAACAATATCAGTAAAACAAGATGATGATGAGCTAATGAACCCCAATACTCTTTATATCTCATAAACTATAGCAGTACCAGAAATGACCACAGTGAAGCCTAGAACAAGATGTATGCACGTACAATCAGATTTTGCATTGAAAAGAGGGTACTATTTCTTCCTATGATGTCCTCTTCAAGATAGGATAAATCATAATCTTGAGCAATTAGGAATATAAAAAATTTTGGGAAGAAACTGATGTCCTTCTATTCTAGTACAATAAATCTTCCTTTTCAAATGAGACCAAGATATAAATTTTAGGTATCTAAATTGAAAGGAACTTAGTAGACAATAGATCCTTCAAGCACAATAGGTCATCTCCTCTTCAATCAACGATAAGATTTATGTCCCCTCCTATCTTTGAAATCTGTTAACCATCTTTTTGTTCACTGCAAAGTTACTAAGAAATGCCGGGCGCTCTTTCTGAATCTTTGTGGTGTCACTATAACTATGCCTTCATATATCGGGAACCTAATGGATAGCTGGCAGAAATAAATAATGGCAACGTTCCAAAAGCAGCTTGGGAGGACCACCCTTTGTGCGTCCGGATCATTTAGAGTGAAAGAAATAGTGCTCGTTTTGAGAATAAACAGAGTCACATTTCTCGAACTAAGAACTTATGACTGCGTGATCTAAGTTTCTACTTAGTATTTTTGAATCTGCTACGAAATACGTAATAGGGATTATTTATAGGTGATGTCTGCACTGTTTGTACTCTTGTGTACCTTTTTGGTACATTCTTGCTAATAATACATTACCTTATTAAAAAAAAAAAATAGTAGCACCAACAGTTCCCCCCTAATCAGAAGGATAACTCAAGATTATCTGATAACCTACATCGGAATAGAAATCATGCAATTTTATCGCATTCTTTTTACACTATTGCTAAACAAGTATGTTTCAAGGGCAGTCTTAAAATTTTATCTATATGAAAGAGTTGCATTTTTTTAGTATTTCAGAATCTCCCCAACAAATAAAGGACGACGATAGAGATTATGCACTAAATTTGAAAATAAAGATTAGCAAATAAGCAAATATTTACCTTAAGTTATAGCTCAGCAGTATGTACAAGCCAAAAAGCCAAAAGTGAGCTGCAACAGAAATTTGCTTTATCTGCAAATATTTTTACATACAAGACAATACGTCAAAGCCATTTATACCAAGAAGTTTCTATGACTCTAATGTGAAGAGTTGCATCTTATACGTAACATCACATAACAGAGTGATTGAGAAAAAGCTGTAAAATATATTTACTTATAGAAAGAGTAACAAACGATAATTTATTGGTAACTATTTCATTCCATCATTGGATCCAGTTTTGTTTTCATCTTCAATGATTTACCTTATTCAGTAGGTAATTCTACTTCTTCATTCGAGCAACAAAAGATTTTCTTCATCGGCACAACTAATGAGTTCTTTCTTTTGCTGCCTTCGCCAATATTAGTTGAGGTTGGTGCTGTGAGAGAATGAAGAATGTTTCAATTCAACACATGACATAATATACAGTATTCCAGATATTCGCGCAAATAATTATTTAGCTTAGGTTTTGAGCAGTTCATAAGTAAGCCAATTTTTAATATTTAGTATTGGCCAAGACTCCTTTGGAAAAGAAACTTTTTTGCAAGTCCAATCTTGTGGTAAACATGTAAAAATTTGTTAACTTTAATGATAGCATAACCATTAGATGTTGTTAGTTTGAATTTTATTTATAACAAGAATTTGTACCTAAATTAAAGTTATATCATAAATCTCCTCTACAGTAAAGGATAATATTTTTCTCCTTGTTCACCCATATCTTCCCAGTTGCTGAGCCAAAGGCTGGTTGAAGATCAACATCAAACAATCCAAAACATGCAAAATAAAAAACTTTGAAGGACAAAAATTGTCATTCATTCAATCAGACGAATAAAAAAAAATAAGACGGAGTAATGGACTTTATCGAAGATGAAAAAGGAAAAAATAACAATCGAGAACTAATTTAAACATGGAATAATGAACAATAGAAAATTAGATTTTATAGCCAAATCCCCAAAACGAAAAAGGATTTTAATAGCTTCCGATATTACGGTAGGAGGAAATCAAAGTTGGATTCACCATTTCAAAACCTTGCAATTATCCTATTGTCTTCTCTGGTTTGTCTGATTTTGAGAATACCTAGGACGCAAAACTCATTTTTTTTAAATGCATAATTTAAATAAAATATAACCATGTTATCAATTCCCAGCAGGAGAAAAGCCAAATACGAATCAAATACAATAATACAAAAAGACCCGGATGGAGAAAGAAGATAGATTTTACCTTTTTGGAGAGTAGACAAACTGGAAACAAAATCGTGAAATATTGAAGCAGAATAAAAAATAAAACCACATGAGCAAAGAAAACATTACACAAAGGACAGCTAAGAAAAACTAACACTGAAATAAAAAATATGTGGAAAATTTGAGAGAGATAAGAACAGAAAAATGATGGAGATGGCATACGAGCTTCAGTGAGTAGACAACCACAATTGATTCATTATCGACAATAGTAGAGAACTAGACTTTAAAAAAAAATTGTGCTTTTAGCCTCCATTGTTGCCTAGTGGAGTGAGCTTGGAGGAGACATGGGAGAAAGAATGGGTAAAGAATGGAACGGAGAAAATCAGAGTGGAACTATCTCGAAGAAAGTTGTGGGTTAGGCATGGTGAAGCCAGTTGTCTCACACATAACAAAATGCCCATAGATAATAGTAGTAATAATGTTACTAAAGTGTCCTTCGTCGTCCAACCAAGCTTGTTAAAAAAACAAAATTAAAATTACTTATGGTATCAATTATTATATATTGACGGTTGTATGGGTCCAAACTAGATGAGAAAAATTCGGCATGCATAGACCTAAGGTCGAGCCGTCATCAATAACTAAGGTTGTGGTCAAACAGGTCAAGGTGGGACCGTCATTAATAACTAAGGTCGTGGTCAGGCAAGCTAAGATCGCACCATCATCAAACAACTAATTTGCTTTGTAAAACTCAAAAGCAATATTCTACCGAATATTCACTCTAAATTATATATTTTTTTGGATTTTCTATAGATATCCCCCTTATAAATAGGAGGAGGGGACTTCCCAAAAGGGGTCTCTCTCCCTTTCACCCCCCATCTCTAGAAAATATGTAAACACATCTTTTATAAGATAAAAAAAGGACCTGTGATCCAAAAACTTTACGAGATCCAAAAAGAACCCTAAGATTTGTGTATTTATCTATCATTCATCTTTATCTCTCTCAAGTGAAAGATGATCCGCCTCGCTCAAGATCGGGTGAATTTTTTTCTTTATTTATATTTTATTGCCACTTAATGCTACTTAATGTATCTTTATTTATGCTATTAAATCTGATAATAATCGCTATCAACATTTATTTTTGACTATATTTTTCTATTTCTCCTACTCATCTCGAATCTAGAGTTAATTATCTTTAACTAGGATTTACCCGTTCATCTTTATTGTTTAATTTGCTTAAAAAGTATTTTACAACTTTTAAGTCAAACCATTTGGTATCATCTGTAGGGATTTTCTAGTTAAAATTTTAGTTTCCTTTAGATCTAGAATTCAATTCCAACTGTGGAGCGTTTTCAGGGAAGCCAAACGAATTTGATATACCAACTTAAGTTGTTGTTGAGATAGTCTTTGCAGGTATGAAACGTTAAACCTTATAAATATAAGGAAGTGCCATTTGCGCACTATTGGTATTTTCACTTCCATTTATTCCCTCATCGTGCTATGATGCAAGTCCATATTTATAAAATATGGGAAGATTAGCAGCATGAAGGATGAAGAACATTGTGTATGCCAAAGCTAAGAGGAATGTTTAGAGCAATTCTCAGCTGAAGATTTTGCCAATATACTTGCAAAGCACTTCACCTCCTTTTATCAGCAGGTCACTACTGCAATTGTCAATATAGTTGAAAAGCCATGGGAACACGGTAGCATAAAGGGCCAACAACATGAACACGAAATTGTAAATTGTAGGGACTATTCCTCTGGATTCCTTCTCTGTCGTTTGACTAGTTTCATCCTTTTCTTGAATGTGTTTCATCTCCTTAGAGTGCATGCAGAGTCATATTAATGTTCTTAAACAACACATGAGAGATTTGGAATTCCAGTCTGATTTGTGGCTTATGATAGGATATTTTGTTAGTCATGTCCACTATATTTTTTTTTCATATGTTATCATCTCTATCAAAAAGCTTTCCAGCGAATACATCTGAGCTTCACTGAACTACATGACATAAAAGTTTGATAAGTTTGACCTCGTTCGAACTGAGACTCAGGCTAAGTGTCTTCACCATCATAGTGTAACAAAGTTCAGCTTCGCTCGAGCTGAGTTAAAGGCTAAGTGCCTTCGCCACCAAAGTTTGGTAAGTTCGACCTCGTTCGAACTGGAATTAAGGCGAAGTCCCTTCGCCATCAAAGTGTAACAAAGTTCGACCTCGCTTGAACTGAGTTAAAGGCTAAGTACCTTCACCACCAAAGTTTGATAAGTTCAATCTCGTTCGAACTGGGACTCAGTCTAAGTGCCTTCCCTATCAAAGTGTAATAAGTTCGACCTCACTCGAACTGAGTTAAAGGCTATGTGTCTTCGCCACCAAAGTTTGATAAGTTCGACCTCATTCGAACTAGGACTCAAACTAAGTGCCTTCGCCATCAAAGTGTAACAAAGTTCGACCTTGCTCGAACTGAGTTAAAGGCTAAGTGCCTTCGCCACCAAAGTTTGACCTCACTCGAAGTGCCTTTCGTTCGAACTGGGACTTTGGCTAAGTGCCTTCGCCATCAAAGTGTAACAAAGTTTGACCTCACTCGAAGTGCCTTCGCCACCAAAGTTTGATAAGTTCGACCTCGTTCGAACTAGGACTCAGGCTAAGTGCCTTCACCATCAAAGTGTAACAAAGTTCGACATCGCTCGAACTGAGTTAAAGGCTAAATGTCTTTGCCACCCAAGTGTGATAAGTTTGACCTTGTTCAAACTGGGACTCAGGCTAAGTGCCTTCGCCATAAAAGTGTAACAAAGTTCATCCTTGCTCGAAGTGAGTTAAAGACTAAGTGCCTTCGCCACCAATGTTTGGTAAGTTCGACCTCGTTCGAACTGGGATTAAGGCTAAGTGTCTTCGCCATCAAAGTGTAACAAAGTTTGACCTCTCTCGAACTGAGTGAAAGGCTAAGCGAACCAAAGTTTGATAAGTTCGGCCTCGTTCAAACTGGGACTCAGGATAAGTTCCTTCGCCATCAAAGTGTAACAAAGTTCAACCTCCCTCGAACGAAGTTAAAGGCTAAGTGCCTTCACCACTAAAGTTTGATAAGTTTGACCTCATTTGAACTGGGAATCAGGCTAAGTTCCTTTGCCATCAAAGTATAATAAAGTTCGACCTTGCTCGAACTGAGTTAAAGGCCAAATGTCTTCGCCACCAAAGTTTGATAAGTTTGACCTCGTTTGAACTGGGACCCAATGCTAAGTGCCTTTGCTGTCAAAGTGTAACAAAGTTCGACCTCGCTCGGACTGAGTTAAAGGCTAAGTGCCTTCGCTACCAAAGTTTGATAAGTTAGACCTCGTTCGAACTGGGACTCAGGCTAAGTGCCTACACCATCAAAGTGTAACAAAGTTCGGCCTCGCTCGAAATGAGTTAAAGGCTAAGTACCTTTGCCACCAAAGTTTGATAAGTTTGACTTCCTTTGAACTGGGACTCAGGCTAAGTACCTTCGCCATCAAAGTGTAACAAAGTTCGACCTCGCTCGTACTGAGTTAAAGGCTAAGTGCTTTGACCACTAAAGTTTGATAAGTTTGGCATCGTTCGAACTGGGACTCAGGCTAAGTGCCATCGCCATCAAAGTGTAACAAAGTTTGAACTCGATCAAATTGAGTTAGAGGCTAACTACCTTTTCCACCAAAGTTTGATAAGTTCTACCTCGTTCGAAGTGGGACTCAGGCTAAGTGGCTTCGCTATCAAAGTGTAACAATGTTCTACCTCACTCGAACTGAGTCAAAGGCTAAGTGCCTTCGCCACCAAAGTTTGATAAGTTTGACCTGGATCGAACAACAACGGGTTAACATTTCGACAAGTTCGAAATAACACCATTATGGCCCAGGGCCATCGCAAAAAAATAGGGGTTCGACCCTTATTGCAAGGGGCCATCGCCAAAAAGAATTCGGCCTCGACCGAAACAATATTTGACCTCGACAATATTCGACCTCGTCCGAAATAATATTCGGCCTTGGCCGAAAATATATTCGGTCTCGTTCGAAATAATAGTTGGCCTCGTCCAAAATAACATTCAGCCTCGATCGAAATAACATTCGACCTCGACCCAAATAATATTCGGCTTCATCCGAAATAACATTCGGCTTCGTCCAAAATAACATTCGGCTTCGACTGAAATAATATTCGAACTCGATCGAAAAACTATTCGGCCTTGTCCAAAATAATATTCGGCCTCATCCGAAATAACATTCGACCTCGTCTGAAGAAACATTCGGCCTCAAACAAAATAACATTCGGCTTCATCTGAAATAATATTCAGCCTCATCTGAAATAACATTCGGGCTCATTTGAAAAAATATTCGGCCTTGTCCGTAAAAACATTCAGCCTCGTCCAAAAAACCATTTGGCCTCATCCGAAAAAACATTCGTCCTCGTCCAAAAAAACATTCGGTCACGTCCGAAAAAATATTCGGTCTCGTCCGAAATAATATTCGGCCTCGACCGAAATAACATTCGGCCATGACCAAACATTTGTCCTCGACCGAAATAATATCATATTCGTCCAAAATAATATTTGGCTTCGACCAAAACAATATTCGTCCTGGACCGAAAAAATATTCGGCCTTGTCCGAAATAACATTCGACCTCGTCCGAAAAAACATTCGGCCTCATCCGAAAAACATCCGGCCCCGACCGAAATAATATTCGGCTTTGTCCAAAATAATATTCGGCTTCGTCCAAAATGATATTCGACCTCGACCAAAAAAATATTCGGCCTCGACCGAAATAATATTCGGCCTCGAACGAAATAACATTCGGCCTCGTCCGAATAAATATTAGGCCTCATTCGGAAAAACATTCAGCCTCATACGAAATAACATTCGGCCTCGACCGAAATAAAATCTGGCTTCGTCTGAAATAATATTCGGCCTCGATCGAATCGACCTTCAGCTTTGACTGAAACAATATTCGGCCTTATTAACTTTTGGCCTTGATCGAATTAACATTCGACCTCGACCGAAATAACTTTCATCCTCGATTGAATCAACCTTCGGCCTCGACCGAAACTATATCCGGCCTCGTCCGAAATGATATTTGGCCTTGTTTGAATCAACATCTGAATTTCTCAAATTACTATTAAGGAAGTCCACTGATCAAGTTCGACCAAGAGACAACCTCAATAAACAGAGGGACTAACTGTATGGGTCAAAACTGGATCAGATAAACACGGAGACCTAAGGTCGTACCGTCATCAATAACTAAGGTCGTGGTCAGGCAGGCGAAGGTTGGGCCGTCATAAATAACTAAGGTGGTGGTCAGGCAGGCCAAGGTCGAACCGTCATCAAATAACTAGTTTGCTTTGTAATACTCAAAATGAATATTTTACCGAATACTCCCTCTAAATTGTACCTTTTTTAGGATTTTCTATGGATATCCCCCTTATTAATTGGGGGGGGGGGAGACTTCTCAAAAGGAGGGCTCTCTCCCTCTCTAGAAAATATGTAAACACATCTCTTAAAAGAGAAAAAGAGGATATGTGATCCAAAAACTTCATGAGATCCAAAAAGAACCCTAAGATTTGTATATTTATCTATCATTCATCTTTATCTCTATCAAGTGAAAGAGGATCCGCCTCTCTCAATATCGGGTGAATCATTTTCTTTATTTATATTTTGTTTCCACATAATGCTACTCAATACATATTTATTTATGCTATTAAATCTGATAATAATCACTGTCAACCTTTATATTTGACTATATTTTTCTTTTTCTCCTACTCATCTCGGATCTAGAGTTAATAATCTTTAACTAGGATCTACCCCTTCATCTTTAATGATTGATTTGCTTAAAAAGTATTTTACAACTTTTAAGTCAAACAAGGGTCAAGGTAGATATTCTCATAGATTTTCCACAAGGATTAGGTCCATCACAATCCAACATTCGTTCCTAATCTCAATCGAGGTACAACATGATAAGTTGGTATTAAAATCCACGTTCATGTCAGACCACAATTGTATGGGTCAAAATTGGGTCTAGTTTAGCGAATACAGACGAACGAGCTGAGGCCGAAGTCAAAACCAATCACGGTCTAGTGGCGAGGAGTCGTTTAAAGAGAGAGACCAGTGCCGAGGTCGAGTAGAGAGCAAACGGTTGAAACTATTAAAATATTCCTAGGATTATGAATATGAATAGTCTATTGAGTATGAATATTCCCCCATATTGTACTTTTTAATGGTTTTCTCGGGATACCCCTTATAAATACTGTCACACCTCCCTTTTTACTACCCCACTTTTGGGAAAATATAAGCATATAAATACGCTCATAGGGTATACCCCGAAGCTCAAATATCCGAAATGGATAAAATAACGCAAGGGAAGGAGTTTTTCCAATTAAAGGACAATCGGTTCGGGATTTTATTGAGATTAATCAGAGTCGCCACTTGGGAATGATAATGGTGTCCCAAGTCACCGGTTAATCCCGAATCCGAGGAATTTTGACTCTTAAAAATGTCTGCGAAGCAAAGATCCGGATAAGGAACTCGTTAACCCGGGAGAAGGTGTTAGGCATTCCCGGGTTCCGTGGTTTTAGCACGGTCGCTCCATTGTCGTTCTCGACTCTTGTTTGACTCACTTACAGATTTTAACAACATATAGTGCTTTTTACATTAAGTATTATTTTTAGAGAATTTGCGGCATCGCGAAAACACGCCTCGAGTCATACCGCAACCAATACGCCTATGACTTTCGGTGTATTTCAGCTTTGCCGAGATTTGGATTTGAGTCGCACCAAGTGCACACTCGTTCATAGGAAAGTACGTTAAATCGTGCCCTAAAATACGTCTGTCGGCTTTTAAATCTTTTGGGAAAAAGCTACGGAATTCGTTATTAGCTTTCCCGAGTCTACTTTATTATCTTATTACTAAATGGGGGCCTCGCTTGTTTAACGTTGGGCGAGGCTCATCCCAATTCAATTTTTAAAGTTCGGTCCTAAGAAGTGTATACTACGTCTCTCTAATTGTGTTTTTTCCTTATTCGATTTCTAATACTAAACGTTCCAGGCCCATATACTTTCTTCTCCGTCGGGCCTGGGCTTTTGAAATAATGTTCAGGGCAGTATCATATAGGTCCAGGCTTTATTGACCTGGATCAGGCTTAAGCTCAAAAGCCTAGCAGACTCGCAATCACAGTCCAGGCCTTCGCGATACAACAGGCCTAGACCAAATTTTTGGTAATAATGGCAAATGGACAATACAGAATTCATAATAATAAAACAGATACTAGGAATTGAAAATGAAATGGAGTCAACTTTTATTTATCAGAAAAAGGAAAATTGATACACAACTTGCCAACTTTAAGTCAAATATCGATACACTTAAACTCAATAGATAATCTTCAAGCTTAATTTACAACTACAGCTTTATGCTAATGTCTAATTATTTACTAGTTGAGAGGTTTAGGAACACTAGTTACTTACCCTACCAGATCAGATTGGATTAAACAAGTCAGCTAGTTATTTACGGTATTAGATGGAAACTAAACAATTAATCACAGATGTTTGCTATATTACTAGTTTCATTGTGAGCTATACCTCTCATCATCACCGGTTCATCCCAATTGAATTGCCAGATTGGACAGATATTTCTCATTTTTAGATTTGAATCAGATCTGGGCTCATATTTTCCTAAGACTGTTCGAACATGAGAATAATAATTACTTAGTCTAATTAGCTTATAGTACGACTTTATTTACCTATAAGCGAGTGTCTCAGACGACTTATGCATGACTAATTACTAATTTTAAACTGACATGTCAACTTATGTTTTGATGTTTTTACCTATTTGAACTAAGTGATTTATGCTTGTGGCTATGCTACTACTATATTATTGCTATTACATGGTTGTTGTTTCTGTTTATACTACTATATTCTATACTACCACTAAACTGTAGATCTAAACATTAGAACAGTAATACAAAATGAATTACAAATTCGATACAACATATAAACTGAACAGGATCTTCATGTCATTCAATCAACTCGGGATTACAGCTTCAAGTAGAGAGTAATGTACCTGAATAACAAATGAAAATCCAATGAGTCTAGGGGATTAAGCAAGCAAGTAACAACAGTAAATCCAAAGAGCAATGCAACAGCGACTGAAGATCCAAGTGAATCGAACAATACAGCAATCAGCAAGCAAAGAAACCCAGAGACTAACGAGCAAAAACCCTCAGCAAAGCAATGCAAAATCAGAAGAAACCAGCGAGTTTTTATTCGAAAAATCCCAGAAATCCCACTGTTATATTACTATTTTTATCTCTCAAGCTTTGTATTCAATAAAAAAAACTAGCCTAGATGTATTTCAGAATTGCTAAATTTTCCAACCCCTTTCAGCCCCTTTTTAGGGTGTATTTATAGCTAAACCAAGGGCTGAAACTTGGGGAGAAAGTATGGGATAAAATCCCAACTTTTCCCCTCTTAAAATTACCCAATGTACACTAAGGTACCCAAATCAGTTAACAGAAACCCTTCCAGCATGTGCTGGAAGGTTCCAAAGATTTTTTTTTGGGGCTTTTTACCAATGTAGCCCTAAGGGTTTGGGATTTTTACAGATTTTCCTTTTTAGGGAGACCATTATACCCTTAAATCTCTGCAAAATTGCAGAAATCAGGAGTACAAATGACTCCCTTACCCTCTTATGTTTCCCCCTATTCACTGTTTTACCAAATTAATTCCCAATTGTGCCCCTAAGGGCACTGCTGATTTACCCAGCCTACCTAGGTCAGATTCCAGCTTTTGGGATTTATTTAACTAATAGCCAGCCCCGCATTGGTATTTAAGGGCTGACCAATCCTACTATTAAGAACTATTTCAATTCTAGCCTCTTTTAATTAGTTCTATCAATTAAGACCAAATTATTTCAATTTAAAACTAATTGCAGGACTAGCCTGCTTTATTAATGAAATTAAACTATTTAAAGGCTAGCCAGTCTCAAGTTGAGACTTGGCTTAGGTATTAGACCCAATTACTGAACAGTTGGGCCCCAAAACCTTTGCAGGTTTGGCCTTTTTAATATTCAGGGCTCAAAAAGAAAGCCTGGGCCAGTCTGCATTTGCAGACTTAGCCCCTTTGCACAACCAGCCCCTTTTAAGGTGGACTGTGTGTTAGGGCCTTATAGAATTGATCAACCTTTTGCAAGGTTGACCACACTTAGGCCAATTATTGCTCAATAGCCTACTTTTGTGATTTTTAGGTCAATTAAACTAAAGTGCAGGACTAGCCTGCTTAATTACCTATTAAACTAATGGCCAGTCTCAAGTTGAGACTTAGCCTGGGTAAATAAACCCAATTACTAAACATAGTTGAGCCCAAAGCCTTTGCAGGCCTGGCCACTTTGATGTTCAGGGCTCAAATGAGCCTTGGTGAGCTTGCATTTGCAAGCTTGATCAGTTTTTGCACAACCAGCCCTTTTTGAAGTGAGCTGGTGTGTTTGGACCTTATAGAGTTGGTCAACCTTTACAAAGTTGACCACTCTTAGGTCAATTATTGAACCTATAGCCTATTTTTGTTCATGTTCAGTTTTAACCTATTTAAAAACTAGCCACTTTATCAAACCTAGCATTAACAGCTATACCCAATTCACCTAAAGTATGATAGGCACTTAACAGTGTTCACACTAAACATAGAATTATTGCAAACTTAGCCATTTCAACATACAATTGCACACGTAACCACATGAAGCCAAATATTGTTCATCAATCAATTAAAACTCAGAGAAGGGGTTTGATAATGTTGAATCTCAACTAATCAACTCACATTACTCAAATTCATGTAATAAAGATGTCAATTAATATTGAACATGCTTAGTTAGAAACATCTTATGTTGAATGACTCACTGAAAGACTCAAAACATACTCAAAGTTCATGGACATAGACTCACAGAGACTTGATCTCACAAAGCATCAAATAAAGATAAAACATGGCTTAGTCAGTCATAACACTAATGGACTATCATGACATAGCTCTAGCAGAATATACATGAATGACAATAATCAGCACCATTAGACCTAAACTTTTCAAAAGCTAAACCTAATCTAACACATGCAAGTGAACATATAGTAGAAGTGAAAAAGAACAGGAAAGACATGAAGCATAGATGAAGAAAAATCCTTAATCTTATGACAGAAATGAAAACCAGGATCATTGAACCAAGTTTCCAAAGATTAACCCCCATCTTAAACATGTCAATTAGCAGATAAAAGAACAAAAGAGGTATTATAAGCCAACATCAAAGAAAAATCCCTAGTATAAATAGGAGATGAAGAAGAATGAGAATCATACGGCTAAAATTTAAGACTGAAACTAAACATGCATTCTAACATAGACAAGACAAACATAAGAGAAATTAAAACACATCAAGGATGAAGAAGAATAGCAGTACTAACAACAAATCATTTTAAACCAGAGAGATAAACAAAAATGCGAGATAACCCTAATACATGCATCGGACTAAACAAGACATGATAAAAGAAACATAAAGTAAATAGAAAAACTAAACACAGAGAGGGAAGGGAGCACTTAGCTTAGCGGGGCCTGTCCCCCGAGCTTCCTATTCCCCTTTTCTTATTCTCTCTCAGACCCCCCTCAGCCCCTTTTCCTTGTTTCTTTTCCTTATTCCACTTTTTTTTCATTCTTCTTTTCTAGTTTTCTTTTAGGCTCAAAGACGAAGCCTTTTGGGGTTTTTAGTTGCAGAGGGATATTTGGGGAAGGTAGAAAATTAGGTCTTTGAAAGGTTTGAGTTCTGGGTCGCCGGAGTTAGGTTTTCGGCGACACCTTTTTGCATATTCGAAGAGCTCCGACAAGATTCGAAGGAGGCGAGTGGTGTGGTTGTGTAGATCAGACCAAGATGGTCTTTTTGGCAATGGTTTGGAGGTGAGATTCATTCTTTGGTGGTCACCGGTGGTGAGTTCCGGTGACCGGGACTTGAAGAACAGGAAGGGTTTCAGGGTTTTCTTGGTGTTTGATGGAGTAAAGAAGAAGGAGAAGAAGGGAAAGAGAAAGGAGAGGGGTTTGGGAGCCGGCGACCACCATGGAGGGTGGTGGCCGCCATGGCCAACTAGGGTTTTATAAGGGTTGAAGACGAAGAAGACGAGAGAAGAGAAGGGGCTTGGGGGCGGCTAGGTTTAGGTGATATGTATAATGGCCTAATTCGTTCAGACAAAAGCCTTATGTAGGCCATGCGTTTGATGTAATCCAGGCCGTCCATCTGACGGAGATCAACGGTTCTGGGGCACGTTACTAAAACGACGCCGTTTCATCGCCTGGGAGACCAAAGTCTCTTCTGTTAGATCATTTCAAATGGATGGCTCAGATCAACTCTCTCAATTAATTAACAAAAATAGAAAATCAATAATATCTCGATAGTCGGATGATGCAAATGAACGGCTGAGATCAGCTATTTCAAAGGCTTACTGACCGGTTCTCTCTGGGCCAAAGCACTGGGCCTTTAATTTTAATTCTTTTGGCCTAAATCAATTAAACCCAACTATTTTTTTGTATTTTACCCGATTTTAATCATTTTTATGTATTTTCTTTTATACTTTTTTTTCTTTTTCTTTTGTGGAAAATTATAAAACCTAATTTCCTACTTACTCTAATTATTTAGTATTGTTTGGCAATTTTCTACTATTTTTCCTTAATTTCCGCTACTTAACACTATTTTTTCTAATTTTCTTCTTAAAACTAATCAAAGTAAACAAATTAATTACCTAGCCTTTTTTTTGATTTTTCTAATTTCTACTTATTCAAACACACAAAGTGTAGCTAATTTCAAACAAAGCAAGTAATTGCACTCAAAAACATATTTATTTTAATTTTGGAATTATTTGCCTGGTGCAAAAATCACGTGCTCACAGCTGCCCCTCTTCGCTCGGGAACACGAAGAGTTTCAGTGCAAAGACAAGTGAGCAATAATGAGAGATTTTTTCACATCGGCACATTCCGTGAAAGCATTTTTGAAAACCTTTTGACCGCACCCTGCTTTAGAGGTTGCCTACATATCCTGGGCTAAACAGAAATCAGGTCAGTGTAGTTCGGGAAGGTCTGGCAGTTTAAAACTACCAGACTCACTGTTGCATTGACACTGTTGAGACCTGCTGACTTACTCCTTATTACACCGGGGGGAAGAAATGTAAAATGTAGAAGCTATTCTAAGCTATGATCCTACAATTACAATTGTTCCTAATCTAGCCTTTGCTCTTCTTCCCTCTCCGGTGATGCAGACTCTCTTTCTTTTTGGTTGATTTTCTTTCATGCTGACTCTCTTTTTTGTTGATTTTCTTTCCTTGTTTCCCCCCCCTTTTTTTGATTTTCAATGGTACTTCTTGCCCTCGAGCTGAACCTGCTCAAAACAAAACAACAAACTACTTTTTTTTCTTTTTCTGCCCCATTGTGGGCTTTTAGCTATATAAACCATGATGTGCAGAAACATATTCTTGTATGTGAAGGTGGGCACCTAACAGAATTTAAACGTGCAATGCGATGGAGAAAATATTCCCGTATTCGAAGGTGGGCACCTAACGGAATTTAAACGTGCAATGCGATGCGCAGAAAAGTATTCCCGTATTCGAAGGTGGGCACCCAACAGAAATTAAACGTGCAATGCGATGCAGAAAAGTATTCCCGTATTCGAAGGTGGGCACCTAACGGAAATTAAACGTGCAATGTGATGCAAAAAATATTCCCGTATTCGAAGGTGATCACCTAACAGAAATTAAACGTGCAATGCGAGAAAAGTATTCCCGTATTCGAAGGTGGGCACCTAACGGAAATTAAACGTGCAATACGATGCAGAAAAGTATTCCCGTATTCGAAGGTGGGCACCTAACGGAAATTAAACGTGCAATGCGATGCGCAGAAAATATTCCCGTATTCGAAGGTGGGCACCTAACGGAATTTAAACGTGCAATGCGATGCGGAAAAGTATTCCCGTATTCGAAGGTGGGCACCTAACATAATTTAAACGTGCAATACGATGCAAAAAAGTATTCCCGTATTAGAAGGTGGGCACCTAACAAAATTGAAGCGTGCAATGCAAATGCATTCCCGCATTCGAAGGTGGGCACCTAACAGAATTTAAACGTGCAATGCGATGCAGAAAAGTATTCCCGTATTCGAAGGTGGGCACCTAATAGAAATTAAACGTGCAATGCGATGCAGAAAATATTCCCGTATTCGAAGGTGGGCACCTAACAGAATTTAAACGTGCAATGCGATGCAGAAAATATTCCCGTATTCAAAGGTGGGCACCTAACAGAAATTAAACGTGTAATGCGATGCGCAAAAAAAATATTCCCGTATTCGAAGGTGGGCACCTAACGGAAATTAAACGTGCAATGCGATGCAGAAAAGTATTCTCGTATTCGAAGGTGGGCACCTAACAGAAATTAAACGTGCAATGCGATGCGGAAAATATTCCCGTATTCAAAGGTGGGCACCTAACAGAATTTAAACGTGCAATGCGATGCAGAAAAGTATTCCCGCAGCCTGAGGACTGGGGAGTGGATTTTAAAAGATGTTACCTTCCTCTTTTTGGTATTTTGTTTTACCAATTATCTCTTGCCCGTGAATTTCTTCACTTATTGGCGAACTTCTCTTTTTTGGTGTTTTCTATTTTCCACATTGGTCACATTCACTTTAAAGTGATTAGTGACAATTTTTTCCTGCATGAAATAGAATTTATTAGATATAAACTGCTGGCAACTGGCATCTGCCGTCCCCGCTTTTTATTGCTTCCTTCTATTTGCTTTTCTCATGCTGCATAACTTTCAACTGCTTGTCCCTTGCAAACTCTTTTTGTATTTTCTCATTTTTTCCATTTTTGTTTTGTTTTTTCTTTTCTTTTGGCCATATCTGCCAAGTTTCTTTATCTCCTTCCCAACTCTTCCTTCTTTCTGACCCAGTGTTGTTTCAGCTTTCGTTATCGGGAGCTGGTAGTTAGCTCTCACGGTAAACAATGAAATGCAGAAAAATGAAAGAAAGGTAAGGGCATTTTGGAGAGATGATAGAACTTATCTGGGTATTTGCTGGCTGATTCCGCTGACCATGCCATGTATTTAAACTCTGACCCAGTTCGTTCCAATCATTATTCTGTCTCCGAATTGTTTCCAACCCAAACCGATACTATTTTTTGTTGCTTTTCTCTTTTCTGGTAATCATCACGATCGCCCTACGGTGCCTCGAAAGGTTTTCACCAATAAGACTCTCATTTATTTTCTCAACCTCACAGTCGTCTCAAAGTGCCGATTAAGGTTTTCACTAATGAGACTCTCTCATTTTATTTCTCTCAAACTCACAATCGCCTCACAGTGCCGGTTAAGGTTTTCACCGATGAGACTCTCTCATTTTTTCATTTTTTTATTTTTTCATTTTTCCTTTTTGTATTTTGTTTTCTGTACCACGGGTATTATCCGATGTTTCTCTCCTCCTTCATTGCATTCGTTATCATTTCAGAATTGATCAGAAGGTCTTTCTTTGGACTGCAACGTGGCTTTTGGATGGGTTAAGAAAGAAAGGTATAAAGGCTCAAAATCTCACGAGGGTTCAAAACTATTTACAACTCTCGGAATTATTTAACATAACTTCTGCCCCAGTTTCAATATGTGGGGAATTTTTGGATTCTTTCTTTATGGTGACTGAACCTCAGAGAGGCTGCCTACGTACCCTTCCGGGATCAAGTTAGACGTAGTTCATCCAACTTCATAAGTTAGATGGATTTCTTTTGACTTTTTCCCGATTTCTTTTGTCTTTTTCTTTTTTTTTTTCATTTTTTTTCATTTTTCATCATTTTTTTTCATTTTTCTCTTTTTTTTTTAATATTTTTTCATTCATTTTTTTTCATTTTGGCAATTTCGATCTTGTTGCGCTAAAGCGATTCCGAGAGAGGGATACGAAAGAATATATTCATTAAGGCTCAAAGGGGTTATCAATGGATAAAGTGTTTGGATAAAGAATAAAACGCCTTCGTCATTTCAATTCCAAAATCACAACAAAATACAAAACACATAATTGAAAAGGAATCATACATAGTATCTTTTGACTGCATCTGAATTGATAGCAGTCTCTACGCACTTTCCTTCAACATCTGTTAAATACAATGCTCCATTGGACAACACCCGTGATACCACAAACGGTCCCTGCGAATTTGGCGCAAACTTGCCTTTCGCCTCGGCCCAATGCAGTAAGATACGCCTCAACACCAGCTGTCCGACTTCAAACTTTCGAGATCGTACCTTCTTATTGTATGCTCTGGCCATTCTTCGTTGATACAATTGCCCATGACAAACTGCGGCCAACCTCTTCTCATCGATCAAACTCAATTGTTCCAGCCGGGCTTTTACCCATTCATCGTCATCTATCTCGGCTTCGGCTATGATCCGTAATGACGGTATTTCTACTTCTGCGGGTATAACAGCCTCCGTTCCATACACCAGTGTATAAGGTGTGGTTCCGATAGAAGTACGCACTGTCGTGCAGTAACCCATGAGAGCAAAGGGTAGCTTTTCATGGCATTGCCTGGATCCCTCCACCATTTTTTGGAGAATCTTCTTGATATTCTTATTCGCCGCCTCTACTGCACCATTCGCCTTCGGCCTGTAAGGTGTGAAATTGCGGTGTGTAATCTTAAATCTCTCACAAACTTCCGCCATGAGATGACTGTTTAAATTGGCTCCATTATCTGTGATAATCACCTTGGGGATTCCAAATCGGCATATAATATTCTCATGCACAAAATCCACCACCGCTTTCTTCGTTACTGCCCTGAATGTCTTAGCTTTAACCCACTTGGTGAAATTATCAATTGCAACCAGAATGAAACTATGCCCATTAGAAGCGGCTGGATCTATTGGGCCGATAACATTCATGCCCCAAGCAACAAAGGGCCAAGGTGCTGACATTGTATGCAACTCATAAGGCGGGGAGTGGATCAGATCCCCATGTACCTGGCATTGGTGGCATTTCTTTACATACCTGATACAATCACGCTCCATAGTGAGCCAATAATACCCAGCTCTCAAAATCTTCTTTGCTAAAACATATCCGCTCATGTGGGGTCCACATACTCCGGCATGTACTTCAATCATGATTTCATCTGCTTGTTGTGCATCCACACACCGCAATAAGCCCAGATCCGGTGTTCTTTTGTATACCACTCCTCCACTGAGGAAAAATCCATTGGCTAGACGCCTTATGGCTCTTTTCTGGTCTCCAGTGGCCTTGCTCAGGGTATTTGCCAGCTTTCAAGTATTCTCTAACATCATGATACCATGGCTCTCCATCCGACTCTTCTTCCACGGCAAAGCAATAAGCATTCTGATCTCGGACTTGGATCTGGAGTGGATCTATATATGTCTTGTCAGGATGATGCAAGATAGAGGATAGTGTGGCCAAAGCATCTGCGATCTCATTGTGCATTCTTGGGATGTGCTTGAACTCTATAGACTGGAATCTCTGAGACAACTCATGCAAACAATACCGATATGGTATCAATTTCAAATCTCGTGTCTCCCATTCCCCTTGTATTTGATGTACCATGAGATCCGAGTCACCCATGACCAAAATCTCTTGAATACCCATGTCAATTGCCATCCTTAATCCCAAGATGCACGCCTCATATTCAGCCATGTTGTTGGTACAAAAAAATCGTAGCTGAGCTGTAACGGGATAGTGTTGACCCGTACCTGAAATGATTACCGCTCCGATACCAACGCCTTTGCTGTTGACGGCCCCGTCGAAGTACATTTTCCATCCCGGTCTCTCATCTTGCTCCATCTCCTCGACAGTCATTGCCTCCTCATCCGGAAAGTACGTCTTCAATGGTTCATACTCATCATCCACCGGATTCTCAGCTAAATGATCTGCAATAGCTTGTGCCTTCATTGCCATACGAGTCACATAGATAATGTCAAATTCTGTGAGCAGAATCTGCCATTTAGCAAGTCTTCCCGTAGGCATAGGCTTCTGAAATATGTACTTCAGAGGATCCAGTCGTGATATCAAGTATGTGGTATATGCTGACAAATAATGCTTCAACTTCTGAGCTACCCAAATCAACGCACAACAAGTTCTTTCAAGTTGAGTATATTTCACCTCGTAGGACGTGAACTTCTTGCTGAGGTAATATATGGCTTGTTCTTTCTTGCCTGTCTCGTCATGCTGACCCAGTACACAACCAAAGGAGTTATCAAGCACTGTCAGATACAAAATCAAAGGTCGCCCTGGTTTCGGAGGAACTAACACTGGGGGATTGGCCAAATATTCCTTGATCTTGTCAAAGGCTTCCTGACACTCGTCGGTCCATTTCACTGCTGCATCTTTTTTCAACAACTTGAAGATCGGCTCACACGTTGATGTCAATTGAGCAATGAATCGACTAATGTAATTCAACCTTCCTAGTAAACTAATGACCTCTTTCTTGTTCTTCGGCGGGGGTAGACTTTGGATAGCCTTGATCTTTGATGGATCCAGTTCAATACCTCGCCGACTCACTATAAACCCCAGTAATTTCCCTGAAGGTACTCCAAAGGCACACTTCGCAGGATTAAGCTTTAAATTGTACCTCCGGAGTCTTTGGAAAAACTTTCTCAAATCTCTCACATGATCAGGTTGCTTTTTGGACTTTATGATGACATCGTCCACATACACTTCAATTTCTCGATGCATCATATCGTGGAACATTGTGTTCATTGCCCTCATGTAAGTTGCCCCGGCATTCTTCAATCCAAACGGCATTACTCTGTAACAATACGTTCCCCAAGGTGTAATGAAGGCAGTTTTCTCAGCGTCTTCTTCGTCCATCAGGATCTGGTGATAACCGGCATAACAGTCCACAAACGAACCGATTTCATGCTTGGCGCAATTGTCGATCAATATGTGGATGTTTGGCAATGGGAAGTCATCCTTCGGACCGGCTTTGTTGAGGTCTCTGTAGTCCACACACACTCTGGTTTTTCCATCTTTCTTTGGGACCGGCACGACATTTGCCAACCAGCTGGGGTACTTGGTAACCCTTATGACCTTTGCCTCAAACTGCTTGTTCACCTCTTATTTTATCTTCACACTAATGTCCGTTTTGAATTTCCTCAACTTCTGCTTTACCCATTCAGAATAGATAGGCAACTTGTGTACCACCAAATCAGTGCTAAGTCCGAGCATGTCATCATAGGACCAGGCAAAAATATCCTTAAAATCATGTAACAATCTTATCAACTCATCCCTGAGGGGTGCCTCCAAATGAACACTAATCTTCGTTTCCCGGATATTGACTTCGATCCCCAAATTTACAGATTCTGTATCACTCAGATTCGGTTTGGGTTTTTCCTCATATTGTTTCATGTCCTTGCTTATTTCCTCCAGGGCTTCCTCATCCTCACATTCTATCTCACTATCTTCCTCAACTTCTTGTATGGTAACGTGATTGTCAAAACTGGGTCTAGGATCCTTCACGCATGACATGGCATCAGAATCAACACATGCAGAACTGTACAAAAGGAAAAATAAGGCAAAAGTGAAGAAAAGTAAAACTGCATTTCATTGATAAAAAGAACGAACAAAGTTCGGGATACATTTTGATTTTCTTTTCATGAGGGGGATGGGAGAACTATAAAAAATAACAATTTTTGGGAAAGCAACGATGAAATTTTTGAGCTAACTACCAAGACTCCTTCCTGATAGGGAAAGGAGTAGCTTCCAAATTGTTCAACATGATTCCAGGTCCCACAAACTGCACATCCATTTTACTTGTGCCTTCCCCCACTTCAACCATATTCACCTCCCAAAACATCTTCTCAAAACTCAGCACTTCTTCATCAGGTCGGGTCTCGATGTACTTTGTCGCAGCAGATGTCCGATATTTCGTACCAGGCTTGACGAAGGTGTCGGATAGTTTGGGTATAGGCTTAGGCAAGGTCCAGTTTTTTTTGGCTTTTGAGGCTCTTTAGATGTCGGCAAAGGTGGGTTTGAACCCTAAGCCGAAAGTTCCTTTATTTTCTGGAAGCTGAACCGGCTGAATAACCCCCTGCAATGCTTTGCCCAATCCCTTCCCTGGTGCAAACCCATTTCTAAGCATCTCTTTGGCCACCATCACAGCAGTTGGTGCCACCATAGGGATTGGCAACTTCTCCCCTTCAGCAATTCCGTTTACCACAATAGCATCTGTCACTTGGTAGACCCAAGGACCTCTATCTCCGTCAGTATCATCAAACGGTGTCACCATATTGCAAGCATTTTCTTCCCTATGTACCACAATCTCCTGTTGCTCCCACTCAAATTTGACCATCTGATGTAAAGACGATGGTACTGCCTTGGCTGCGTGGATCCAGGGTCGGCCTAACAACAAATTATATGACACAGCAATGTCGAGCACCTGGAATTCCATAGTAAAATCTACAGGACCGATGGTCACCTCCAGAATAATATCTCCCAATGTGTTTTTACCCTCACCATCAAATCCTCTCACGTTTATACTGTTCTTCCGAATTCTGTCCGGACTGATGTTCAGCTTTCCCAAAGTTGACAGAGGGCAAATGTTAGCGCTTGATCCGTTATCTATCAACACTCTGGTCACTACCGACTCTTCGCTCTTCACCGTAAGGTATAGCGCCTTATTGTGCTCGGTTCCCTCAATAGGCAATTCCTTATCTGAGAATGTGATCCTATTAGACTCGAAAATCTTGTTGGTAATCTTTTCTAGGTGGCAAACTGAGATCTTTTCTGGAACATGAGCCTCGTTCAGTATCTTCATCAGAGCCTTCCTGTGTTCTTCTGAGTGTATTAGCAAAGATAGCAAAGAGATCTGCGCCGGGGTCTTCCTCAACTGTTCAATTACAGAATAATCCTGTGACTTCATCTTCTTGAGGAATTCCTCCGCTTCCTCTTCTGACACTGGTTTCTTCAATTGGTTCTCTTTTACTACTTTCATTTTTCTCAATTCTTCTGGAGCAAAGCATCTTCCAGACCGGGTGAGACCGTGGGTTTCATTAATTTCCCCAGACACCTCTTTTCCTTTATAAACCACTGCTACCTTGTTGTAATTCCAAGGTACAGTCTTTGTGCTCACCACCGGCATCTGCACCACCGGCCTTATAATTACTGGCTCCGTACTCACGCCTTTCACAGTCACAATCGGCTTTACGCCTGGCACTACCACTTTCAAACCCTCCACCACTACCGGCTTTCTTGTTGGTTCTTCAGCAATCACTTTTTCTTTCACGGCTTCCTTTTCTGCTTTGCCACTTGACTTTATCATCATCACAGACTGAGATGGTTTCTGATTGCTATCACCTTGCACCAATTCTATCATGTGTGTCTCATGGTGATTTGGCAGCGGATTCTGGGTGATGTTCGGAGCTTCTGGAGCCTGAACTTCAATTCTCCTATCATCAATGAGATCTTGAATGGCATTCTTCAACTGCCAACATTTTTCGGTATCATGGCCCAATGTTCCCGAACAATATTCACACCTAACAGAAGGATCAAGGTTTTTCGGGGGTGGGTTTGGAACTTTAGGTGCAACCGTGCTTAGCATCCCCAACTCTTTCAATCTATGATAAAGGCTGGTATATGATTCCCCCTGTGGGGTGAATGTTTTCCTTGCCTTGTTTCTCCACTCTGAGTCAGGCCTGGGCCTATTTTGGTTTCTGTAGAGTTTAGAGGTTGGGTATGTGTTCTGGGTGTGGTAAACATTGTGTGGGGTTTGAGCTCTCCACACATGTGGTGGTGGTGGTGGGTAGGCTTGGGCTGGTGGGTGGTGGTAGTGTGGGACTGTTGGTGGGTATGGTAGTGGTGGTGGGTTATATGGGGTTGATGTGTTGTATGGGTTTGGCGGGTAAGATGATGGTGGTGGGTTATATGGGGTTGATGGGTTTGGTGGGTGCTGGTGGTAAGGTCTTGGTGGGTGATGATGCGGGTTACGGCTCCATGGCCTGCTCTCTACACTTGCTACCTCTTCCTTCTTCTTCTTTCCCATTGCTCCCCCGTTTCCAGTTTGTATTGCTTGATTGGTGGCCTTAATGGCCGAAAAACTCATGATTTTGTTTGTTTTCAAACCTTCCTCCACAAAGCTTCCCATCTTCACGACTTCATTGAAACTCTTCCCAATCGCCGACACTAAATGACCGTAATATGTAGGCTCCAAAGCCTGTAGGAAACAATCCACCATCTCCCCTTCCTTCATGGGTGGATCTACTCTTGCAGCCTGCTCCCTCCATCTGAAACCGAATTCCCTGAAGCTTTCCTCTGGCTTCTTCTCCATTTTTGTAAGGGATAGTCTGTCAGGTATGATCTCTAAGTTGTATTGAAAGTGATTTGCAAAGGCTTGCGCAAGGTCATCCCAAACGAACCACCTTGTATGATCTTGTCGGGTATACCACTCTAAAGCTGAACCACTCAGACTCTGGCTGAAATACGCCATCAATAGCTCATCTTTACCCCCTGCACCTCTCATTTTGCTACAGTATCCTCTAAGATGGGCCACTGGATCTCCGTGTCCGCTATACATATCGAATTTTGGCAACTTGAAACCCACGGGAAGCTGCACCTCAGGGAATAGACATAAGTCCTTGTAGGCCACACTCACCTGCCCTCCTAGTCCTTGCATAGTGCGGAAGGCATTCCCAGACTTTTCACTTTTCTGGCCATCTCTTCTTGCCCGGCACTCTTGGCAATTCTTTCTTCACTTGTTTCTATCAACGGAGCATGAGACTCATGTTGTCGGAAAGTTGGTTCTAGAGGGTAGTAGTGAGGATCATGTATATGAAACATCGGTTCACTGGAGGATTTGTGTATGGCAGCGGGCGTAGGTGCCACATACACTGGAGCAACTTGGGGTATGTGAGGTGGTACTTGTTTGACTGGAGGTGGTGGTACCTAGGAGGTGGAGGCATAATAGTGAGGGTAATCGGGGTATGTGGAGGATGAATTCATTGTAGGTGGTTCAGGATTGGGGTTGGCTGGAGGGATATATGCGGGGTTGGCAGGGTAAGCTGGCAGGGGTTGACCTCTAGACCAGGCTTGGTACATCTCGGCCATCTGCTGCCTCAGTTTGTACATTTCCTCCTTCATTCCTGCTACATCCACAATCTCCTCTTCATGAGCAGGATCCACGATAGTTGCCTCGATTTCTTGGGACACAGCTTTCGTCATCTTTTTGTATCTTGTGTTGTATGGGTGGGTAGCCAGAATGCCAGTTGCCTAGAGAATCTGAACTCACAAGAATCAACACCCATTAGTTGTTAGAGCATGAATAAAATGCAACGACTTTAAAAACAAACACATTTCCTCGAGTCGTCATGCATCATCCCGGCCGCTGCTCATTTGGACCAATCACTTTTCTCTTTTTCCCCTCTTTTTCTTTTCTTTCCTTTTTCTTTCTTTTTCTTTTTCTTTTTTTTTCCTTTTTCTTTTATTTTTTCTTTTTTTTCTTCTTTTTCTTTTCTCTTTTTTTTCTTGCTTTTTCTTTCTCTCTCTTTTTTCATAATTACGTTCCTATTTATTTGCCTAGCGAATTTAAAAGAAATGACATAAAGCAAAAGAATTGATAACAACACTTGATTTTCATTGATAATTCAAAACATTGATTACAAGGTGATGTTATAAAAGGAAAAATATAAAAGATGATGCATGCCCTATGAGTATATTAATGCTCCTAGTGCCCGCGAGGCATCGTTCGGCCTTGCCGCGGGCCTATATGCTAATCCCCTTTGGAGCCTATCTAGGTCAGACATGACTTGTTGTACGAAGAACTTCACCGCTGATACAAAGGTTCCTCGAGACATATCTTCACACAATTGACTCTTCCGGGTGATGTATTGGGCAATGAGAACAATCTTCTCTCGGATGACCCCCTATTCTTAGAATAACCGGCTTATTTGTTTAGTGCGAGCATCCAAGGTATGTTGGTTATCTTTTCGCACTTGCTGCAGCTCCAATTCTAATCTAGCCATAGTTGTGTAACAATGCTCTCTCTCTTCTTCAAGATCCTTGATAATCTTGTTACTTTTAACTATGGCTGAAATTATTTTCTTTCTAAGCTGAGCTACCTCAAAATCGTGCTTGTCTTGTAATTGCCGAACCAACTTGGCTCTTTCCTCAGCATCTCTGTCTATTCGTTTCCGAGCCTTGACTAATTCCTTTTCAGCTTTATCCAAGTCGAAGCTGTAGTCATTTATTTTGCGCCGGAGAATCTCAATTAACTTTTCATCCCCGGCTGAGCGAACTGGGGTCTCAGATGCAATTTTCATTTGAGCCATTTGAGCCTTCAACATCTCATTTTCTTTTTTCAGTTGTTTCTTCTCCACTTCATCGGATGCTGCTTGTAAGCCACTTTCGAAATGGAGATTTCTCAATTTATCCTCCAACAAACTGATTTTGGCCTTGTATTCTTTTTCCTTGGCCACCTAGTTCTGATTCTCATTGGATTGCTCTATCAGATCTTGCAAGTGAGGTCTCTTCGAAAGACGTTCGTGCTCAATCCCTCGTCGGTACCATGTGGAGTATCCAGGCGACATCTCCCCCTTTGCTCTATTCGGCACACAAGTATCAATTTTCAAATTTTGGCACTCATTCCAGATTTGCCGAATCTTTGCTTCTGGGAATTGCCCGTCCGGACCAATCTCCACAGCTTGCACACTGAGGTCCCCATCTCTCGGAATAATTTGACACCGACCCAACTGTCGCAGGGCCCTATATGGGGCATAAGGTTGTATGCTCTTCAAACCCATGATCTAAAATGGCGATCCCTCCGTTGGCATATACATCACCTCGTCAAGAGGTAGCTAGTCGTACGTCCAATCGATTTGACCGTCAGTTAGTGATCGAAGATACACAATCCAACCTTGGACTCCCTCCGGCAACTTTACTTCTTTTGTCCTCGTACTGAACTCTTCCAAACATGTCCGTTCAGCCGAACCATAGCTCGAGAACGAAGGATGGTGGCATAGATGTTCAATTAGCTAGATTTGCAAGATCAGGTTACATCCTTCAAAGAAGTTGGCTCCCGCTTTGCACGCAGTCAGAGCACGGTAGATGTCCGCTACAATCATTGGGGCCAGAGTACAATTATCTTGTACTATCAGTGTGGTAGCTACCCCGGCAACTTTTATATTAATATGTCCATCTTTCCTCGGGAATACGACAACTCCGAGTAATGCCACCAAAAATGAAAACCTCCGGTGTTCCTCCCATTTCGCTCGGTTGGACTTGCAGCATAACTTGTTTGTGAGGTCGTTGAAACCCCCAACGTGTCCAAACTTGCTATAGATGAAGCTTAAGGAACAAAACCCGTTGGCCAGATCTTCGTTGTGAACATTCCGGGCAATTTTCAAAGAGTCAAGGAAACGATGCACTGTTACCGTCCTCGGAGATATCGAGTATTTTCCTTTTAACGGGACCTCAGTCTTCCTGATATAGAAGGCAATCTCCTCTAGAGTAGGGGTGCGCTTAAAATCTGAGAAATGCAATACATTGTGTGCCGGATCCCAAAACGTGACCAACGCTCTAATCACATCGCCTCGGGGAACCATGTCTAATAACCCCGTAAGGCCTTTTAGGTAACCTTTGACCCAGTCTTGACCATCTAATCCCATGTCTTGCCACCATAATTTCAGCTCCAAGGGGATTTTATTTAGGGAGAAATGTTCATTCATCATTGTGCTCGTCCTGCACATTTATTAAGGCGATTTTTTTTAGAAAAAAGGAAAATCTTTTTCAATGCAAGTTTTCATTTTTTGAAGAAAGAAAAGAAAATGACTTTCGAAGTGGCCATTTTTGCCAAAACAACCTTCCGGCGTCCTTTCGGAACATTCGGCCATTTCCAAAAATAGCAATCAACTCGATTATTTGAAAGGAAAAATCTTTTTGGTCTTTTTTTCTAAAAGTGTGGTTGGACCCGTTTAAGGGTTGCCTACGTATCCCACCTAATGGCGAGAATCAAACCTGCGTAGTTCGGTCAGATTAATTGACCAATTATTTCAACAAAATTGTTCCACCCTTTTTTTTTTCAGATTTTCAAATTTTCGGATACCTATTTCCTATAAATCTTATTTTCCTCTCTCTCTTTTTTTTTTTTCTTTTTCAACAATTTTTCTGTCCTCGGGATTTCCGCCGGTCCGCATAACGATCAAGGACAATAAAAATGCAATACATAACATGCTCGGTCTTTTCCATTATCGGGTCACCTGTCCTAGACGGACCCAACCCCTGTGTTGAGTCCCCTAAGTCAAATATGATGCAAATAATCGTCCTAGACCTATGTTAAAAAATCTTACGGTTTCATAGAGTGCTAGACCGTGTACCCGAGCGGACAACTCGAATCGAGGAGGGGGCTACGTACCGGTGACCCGCGGAGTCAATCGGCTTTGTAACTTGTCCGGCCTTGTATTTCTTAATTTAAGGTGACTTTAAAAGAAAGGGGAGTCTCAACGAGTAAGCACATCCCCGGGGGCGAAGAGAGAAAGGTTTTCGGCACAATTTTATATACAATCCACATAATATCAAAGCGATAAAGCACATAGCATGTTGTTCAAATCATATAATGAAGTTAAACAATAACGCGAACGGCAATTCTAAGGAGCTCGAGTTCTTAAACCTTGAAACCGAGGTTCGGGGTTGGGATCCCCAGCAGAGTCGCTAGAGCTGTCACACCTCCCTTTTTACTACCCTACTTTTGGGAAAATATAAGCATATAAATACGCTCATAGGGTATACCCCGACGCTCAAATATCCGAAATGGATAAAATAACGCAAGGGAAGGAGTTTTTCCAATTAAAGGACAATCGGTTCGGGATTTTATTGAGATTAATCAGAGTCGCCAATTGGGAATGATAATGGTGCCCTAAGTCACCGGTTAATCCCGAATCCGAGGAATTTTGACTCTTAAAAATGTCTGCGAAGTAAAGATCCGGATAAGGAACTCTGTTAACCCGGGAGAAGGTGTTAGGTATTCCCGGGTTCCGTGGTTTTAGCACGGTTGCTCCATTGTCGTTCTCGACTCTTGTTTGACTCACTTACAGATTTTAATAACATATAGTGCTTTTTACATTAAGTATTATTTTTAGAGAATTTGCGGCATCGCGAAAACACGCCTCGAGTCATACCGCAACCAGTACGCCTATGACTTTCGGTGTATTTCAACTTTGCCGAGATTTGGATTTGAGTCGCACCAAGTGCACACTCGTTCATAGGAAAGTACGTTAAATCGTGCCCTAAAATACGTCTGTCGGCTTTTAAATCTTTTGGGAAAAAGCTACGGAATTCGCTATTAGCTTTCCCGAGTCTACTTTATTATCTTATTACTAAATGGGGGCCTCGCTTGTTTAACGTTGGGCGAGACTCGTCCCAATTCAATATTTAAAGTTCGATCCTAAGAAGTGTATACTACGTCTCTCTAATTGTGTTTTTTCCTTATTCGATTTCTAATACTAAACGTTCTAGGCCCATATACTTTCTTCTCCGTCGGGCCTGGGCTTTTGAAATAATGTTCAGGGCAGTATCATATAGGTCCAGGCTTTATTGACCTGGATCAGGCTTAAGCTCAAAAGCCTAGCAGACTCGCAATCACAGTCCAGGCCTTCGCGATACAACAGGCCTAGACCAAATTTTTGGTAATAATGGCAAATGGACAATACAGAATTCATAATAATAAAACAGATACTAGGAATTGAAAATGAAATGGAGTCAACTTTTATTTATCAGAAAAAGGAAAATTGATACACAACTTGCCAACTTTAAGTCAAATATCGATACACTTAAACTCAATAGATAATCTTCAAGCTTAATTTACAACTACAACTTTATGCTAATGTCTAATTGTTTACTAGTTGAGAGGTTTAGGAACACTAGTTACTTACCCTGCCAGATCAGATTGGATTAAACAAGTCAGCTAGTTATTTACGGTATTAGATGGAAACTAAACAATTAATCACAGATGTTTGCTATATTACTAGTTTCATTGTGAGATATACCTCTCATCATCACCGGTTCATCCTAATTGAATTGCCAGATTGGACAGATATTTCTCATTTTTAGATTTGAATGAGATCTAGGCTCATATTTTCCTAAGACTGTTCGAACATGAGAATAATAATTACTTAGTCTAATTAGCTTATAGTACGACTTTAATTACCTATAAGCGAGTGTCTCAGACGACTTATGCATGACTAATTACTAATTTTAAACTGACATGTCAACTTATGTTTTGATGTTTTTACCTATTTGAACTAAGTGATTTATGCTTGTGGCTATGCTACTACTATATTATTGCTATTACATGGTTGTTGTTTCTGTTTATACTACTATATTCTATACTACCACTAAACTGTAGATCTAAACTATTAGAACAGTAATACAAAATGAATTACAAATTCGATACAACATATAAACTGAACAGGATCTTCATGTCATTCAATCAACTCGGGATTACAGCTTCAAGTAGAGAGTAGTGTACCTGAATAACAAATGAAAATCCAATGAGTCTAGGGGATTAAGCAAGCAAGTAACATCAGTAAATCCAAAGAGCAATGCAACAGCGACTGAAGATCCAAGTTAATCGAACGACACAGCAATCAGCAAGCAAAGAAACCCAGAGACTAACGAGCAAAAACCCTCAGCAAAGCAATGCAAAATCAGAAGAAACCAGCGAGTTTTTATTCAAAAAATCCCATAAATCCCACTGTTATATTACTATTTTTATCTCTCAAGCTTTGTATTCAATAAAAAAACCAGCCTAGATGTATTTCAGAATTGCAAAATTTTCCAACCCCTTTCAGCCCCTTTTTAGGGTGTATTTATAGCTAAACCAAGGGCTGAAACTTGGGGAGAAAGTATAGGATAAAATCCCAACTTTCCCCCTCTTAAAATTACCCAATGTACACTAAGGTACCCAAATCAGTTAACAGAAACCCTTCCAGCATGTGCTGGAAGGTTCCAAAGATTCCTTTTTGGGGCTTTTTACCAATGTAGCCCTAAGGGTTTGGGATTTTTACAGATTTCCCTTTTTAGAGAGACCATTATACCCTTAAATCTCTGCAAAATTGTAGAAAGGTACAAATGACTCCCTTACCCTCTTATGTTTCCCCCTATTCACTGTTTTACCAAATTAATTCCCAATTTTGCCCCCTAAGGGCACTGCTGATTTACCCAGCCTACCTAGGTCAGATTCCAGCTTTTGGGATTTATTTAACTAATAGCCAGCCCCTGCATTGGTATTTAAGGGCTGGCCAATCCTACTATTAAGAACTATTTCAATTCTAGCCTCTTTTAATTAGTTCCAGTCAATTAAGACCAAATTATTTCAATTTAAAACTAATTGCAGGACTAGCCTGCTTTATTAATGAAATTAAACTATTTAAAGGCTAGCCAGTCTCAAGTTGAGACTTAGCTTAGGTATTAGACCCAATTACTGAACAGTTGGGCCCCAAAACCTTTGCAGGTTTGGCCTTTTTAATGTTCAGGGCTCAAAAAGAAAGCCTGGGCCAGTTTGCATTTGCATACTTAGCCCCTTTGCACAACCAGCCCCTTTTAAGGTGGACTGTGTGTTAGGGCCTTATAGAATTGATCAACCTTTTGCAAGGTTGACCACATTTAGGCTAATTATTGCTCAATGGCCTACTTTTGTGATTTTTAGATCAATTAAACTAAAGTGCAGGACTAGCCTGCTTAATTACCTATTAAACTAATGGCCAGTCTCAAGTTGAGACTTAGCCTGGGTAATTAAACCCAATTACTGAACATAGTTGAGCCCAAAGCCTTTGCAGGCCTGGCCACTTTGATGTTCAGGGCTCAAATGAGCCTTGGTGAGCTTGGATTTGCAAGCTTGATCAGTTTTTGCACAACCAGCCCTTTTTGAAGTGAGGTGGTGTGTTTGGACCTTATAGAGTTGGTCAACCTTTACAAAGTTGACCACTCTTAGGTCAATTATTGAACCTATAGCCTATTTTTGTTCATGTTCAGTTTTAACCTATTTAAAAACTAGCCACTTTGTGAAACCTAGCACTAACAGCTATACCCAATTCACCTAAAGTATGATAGGCACTTAACAGTGTTCACACTAAATATAGAATTATTGCAAACTTAGCCATTTCAACATACAATTGCACACGTAACCACATGAAGCCAAATATTGTTCATCAATCAATTAAAACTCAGAGAAGGGGTTTGATAATGTTGAATCTCAACTAATCAACTCACATTACTCAAATTCATGTAATAAAGATGTCAATTAATATTGAACAGGCTTAGTTAGAAACATCTTATGTTGAATGACTCACTGAAAGACTCAAAATATACTCAAAGTTTATGGACATAGACTCACAGAGACTTGATCTCACAAAGCATCAAATAAAGATAAAACATGGCTTAGTCAGTCATAACACTAATGGAATATCATGACATAGCTCTAGCAGAATAGACATGAATGACAATAATCAGCACCATTAGACCTAAACTTTTCAAAAGCTAAACCTAATCTAACACATGCAAGTGAACATATAGTAGAAGTGAAAAAGAACAGGAAAGACATGAAGCATAGATGAAGAAAAATCCTTAATCTTATGACAGAAATGAAAACCAGGATCATTGAACCAAGTTTCCAAAGATTAACCCCCATCTTAAACATATCAATTAGCAGATAAAAGAACAAAAGAGGTATTATAAGCCAACATCAAAGAAAAATCCCTAGTATAAATAGGAGATGAAGAAGAATGAGAATCATACGGCTAAAATTTAATACTGAAACTAAACATGCATTCTAACATAGACAAGACAAACAGAAGAGAAATTAAAACACATCAAGGATGAAGAAGAATAGCAGTACTAAGAACAGATCATTTTAAACCAGAGAGATAAACAAAAACTGCGAGATAACCCTAATACATGCATCGGACTAAACAAGACATGATAAAAGAAACATAAAGTAAATAGAAAAACTAAACACAGAGAGGGAAGGGAGCACTTAGCTTAGCGGGGCCTGTCCCCCGAGCTTCCTATTCCCCTTTTCTTATTCTCTCTCAGACCCCCCTCAGCCCCTTTTCCTTGTTTCTTTTCCTTATTCCGTTTTTTTCATTCTTCTTTTCTGGTTTTCTTTTAGGCTCAAAGACGAAGCCTTTTGGGGTTTTTAGTTGCAGAGGGATATTTGGGGAAGGTAGAAGATTAGGTCTTTGAAAGGTTTGAGTTCTGGGTCGCCGGAGTTAGGTTTCCAGCGACACCTTTTTGCATATTCGAAGAGCTCCGACAAGATTCGAAGGAGGCGAGTGGTGTGGTTGTGTAGATCAGACCAAGACGGTCTTTTTGGCATTGGTTTGGAGGTGAGATTCTTTCTTTGATGGTCACCGGTGGTGAGTTCCGGTGACCGGGACTTGAAGAACATGAAGGGTTTCAGGGTTTTCTTGGTGTTTGATGGAGTAAAGAAGAAGGAGAAGAAGGGAAAGAGAAAGGAGAGGGGTTTGGGAGCGGGCGACCACCGTGGAGGGTGGTGGCCGCCATGGCCAACTAGGGTTTCATAAGGGTTGAATACGAAGAAGACGAGAGAAGAGAAGGGGCTTGGGGGCGGCTAGGTTTAGGTGATATGTATAATGGCCTAATTCGTTCAGACAAAAGCCTTATATAGGCCATGCGTCTGATGTAATCCAGGCCGTCCATCTGACGGAGATCAACGATTCTGTGGCGCGTTACTAAAACGACGCCGTTTCATCGCCTGGGAGACCAAAAGTCTCTTCCGTTAGATCATTTCAAACGGATGGCTCAGATCAACTCTCTCAATTAATTAACAAAAATAGAAAATCAATAATATCTCGACCGTCAGATGATGCAAATGAATGGCTGAGATCAGCTATTTCAAAGGCTTACTGACCGGTTCTCTCTGGGCCAAAGCACTGGGCTTTTAATTTTAATTCTTTTGGCCCAAATCAATTAAACCCAACTATTTTTTTGTATTTTACCCGATTTTAATCATTTTTATGTATTTTCTTTTATACTTTTTTTCTTTTTCTTTTATGGAAAATTATAAAACCTAATTTCCTACTTACTCTAATTATTTAGTATTTTTTGGCAATTTTCTACTATTTTTCCTTAATTTCCGCTACTTAACACGATATTTGCTAATTTTCTTCTTAAAACTAATCAAAGTAAACAAATTAATTACCTGGTCTTTTTTTTTTGATTTTTCTAATTTCTACTTATTCAAACACAAAAAGTGTAGCTAATTTCAAACAAAGCAAGTAATTGCACTCAAAAACATATTTATTTTAATTTTGGAATTATTTTCCCGGTGCAAAAATCATGTGCTCACAAATATGAGGAAAGAGGAAACATAAAGGGGATTCGGAACCTTTGTGAAAGAACATCTTGTAAAGTGTGACTATCAAGAATATACAAAAAGCTTTTCTTGTCTCTCTTATTTGATTCCATCACATAATATTCCTCTTTAGTTCACAAGATCCAAGAACATATAGTTCACTTCCATTGGCTGCTATCACGCGTTATAGTAAGAGGAATGAATCATTCATCCAATCCAACATTTGAGTGACAAATTCCTTATTATTACACTTAATGTCATTTATCACATTTATTGCTTGTTTTCATCCTGATATTTATTACTAGTCGAGCAATAACTTGACATATGTTTACTTGGGCACTGTCCCATACTACCCAAGTTGTTTAATTTCAGATATGGAATTTATTACTTTTAACTTGGATTCACTCCTTGTCTATTTATTAAATTGGTATAACTAAAAAGGCTTAGAAATTTTTGTCAAATAATTTGGCGATGTCTGTTGGGAGTTCCTAGTTAAAAGATTTAGCTTTTTCTAGATCTAAAAAAACACAACAAAAGCTCCCCTTTTTCTTGTTTTCACAAGCTAATAATGGCAGAAAAAAAGAGGAAAGACTAAAAGCACTAATGGGTGTCACCACAAATCTCCTAGGCACCATCAACGAGGTGGATAGGGAAGAAGAGGAGAACGTGACACCGAACTCCTCACTCGGTCAAAGTGATACACCTCCTCCTCGTGGGAGTGTAACCACTTCAAATGATAAGGGAGCCTCCACATTCACGACGGAAAAATCATCGCCCATAGTAAAACAATTATTAGATGCGTGGCTGACAAGTACCCTAAGCATTATACTTGACAAACCTCCAAGGGGCGAATAGGAACACCATACGAGTTGACACCCCAATAACCATTAACGAGCAACATGCTCCTTCCCCAACATGTAACCTTCACACCATTATTGATGCAGGTAACGACGCCCTTGTAGCTGTTATGTTGGAAGAAATGGAGAATGAGAATAAAGCGCTCCACGACCAAATGAATGAGAACTAAGAAAGAGTTGATAATATACCAGGCGCCCCAAAACTCCTACCAATACGAGGCGTTAGCCGGCTTATGGAACGACCATACATCGAGGATACATTCATACATTCCATACCCAAAACTTCAAAATGCCACCATACCTAAAAATATATGACTGCATAACAGACCATAAAGACCATATCATTCATTACGTCACATCGGTAAAAGGCAGTGACCTCTCGAAAGAGCAGGTACCATCGGTGCTGCTGAAGAAGTTCGGTGAAACCCTAATAGGAAGAGCCTTAACAAGGTACTCAAAATTACCAGCACGCTCAATAATAACATTCGAGAAAATGATCGACAAGTTCATCACCGCCCATGTCGGGGCCAAAGAATCAGAAGTAGAATGAATGACATATTCACTGTAAAATAATCTCTTGGCGAAGGACTCATGGACTTCCTTGCTCGATACAACAGAGTAAGAACGAGCCTACCAAACGTATCAGAAGGCATGGTGGTAGCGGCCTTTCAAAACGGGTTAAATAGGAACGGGTCGAGAGCGACTAGAAAATAATTAAGCATACTCATAAAAACCCCTCCCAAAACCTGGGAAGAATTTCACAATGCTTACTATGCTAAGTTGAGAGCAGATGAAGACGACCTCAATGGTCTAACCCAACGGCTAACAACAGTCCAAATGGAAACAAAGAAAAGATCGTCAGAATGACAGCCGAAGAGATCATGCAGGTCCATGCCTCAATTAGGAAAGATACCAACCGTACATCAGAGCGACCATCCCACTACCTCCCTACAAATCTGAAGGGCCGTGCAGGATATAAACGGTAACTCACTGAAACAAAAAAGGTATGCCTCAATTATTCTCTGCTCACAATTTTCGTGTTTCTCACTGAAAAATAGTTTACGTCATAGAGAAGCTCGGTCCCAAGGTGAAATATCCATAAAAGATGAAGTCAGACCCAAATTCTAGAAACTCGAATGCCCTTTACAAGTTCCATCAGGAACGAGAAGACCAATGATTGTATATCCGTACGATAAGAAGTAGTGAACATGCTCCACCAAGGACATTTAAATGAGTTGATGAGTGAGCGAGAGAGATCCAATATAGCCCATGGACGAGAACCATATCAAGGCCCCCCAAAGGCACCCTCCCCTGCCTGTACAATTCGAATGATCATCGGTGGAGGCGACAAAGCAACAATAAACCATGTGAAGTTCACCACCACATACAAATTGAAATGATCGATCACCCATAAATGATATGATGACCTCGAAGACAGTATCATCTTCGAAAAGTCAGATACCCATGGTTTGACCTTTTCTCATTTCGATAATGTTGTCATTACTTTATAAATTTTAGATACCGATGTAAAAATAATCATGGTAGACGACGGCAATGGCATGAGTATTATCCACCTCAAAGTCCTCACACAAATGAGACTCGAGGATAAGGCAACACCATGCTGCATAACACTATCAGGTTTTAACAATGCAGTTGAACGAACCTCTGGAGAGATAATAGTGCCCGTTTTGGACGTGGGTGTCACCCTAGAAACAACATTCCATATCATGAACTAACACACAACCTATAACGCCATTAAGCGACCCTAGATAGATGCCATGAGGACCATCCAGTCCAATTTATATTAGGTCATCATGTTCCATACCATATGGTAAATATTCAGCATTTGCTATAAACAACACAAACTCAAGAATGCTAATGCATCGCCCAAGATTGCATGTACACCAAATAATTAAGAGATGAGGTCTTAGGAGCATAGAAATGTACCGAAGTTGGGGCCTGAGTTCGACAAACAAAAAGACGTCGTTAGAGACCCCGACATTGTGAAAGCCATAGGTTCAGTAGTGGAATACCTCGATCCCCTCCAACGAGACAAAGACGACCACAACAAAAAAGCCTATATCAATCACAAACTCACAGAACTAGTTAAATTCCATAAATTTTTAACTGACAACGCCGATCTATTTGCTTTATCCAATGTAGATATGCCAGATGTCCCAAAAGATATTGCAACACATAAGTTGAATGTTGATCCACTCTACTCAGCGGTATGACAAATCAGAAGAAAGTTTAATACAACAATCAATGAGGTCGTCCCCGAAGAGGTAGAAAAATTGCTCTCAAACAGTTCCATCTGAGATTCAAAGTACCCCCAATGGGTCGCTAATGTAGTCATGGTGAAAAATAAAAATGGGAAATGGTGCATCTGTGTAGAATTCACGGACCTAAACAAAGCCTGTTCGAAAGACTCCTTCCCGTTGCCTAACATCGACCAGTTCATTGATGCAACAGCAGGGCACGAGTTATTAAGATTTTTGGACACCTACTCAGGCTACAACCAAATCCTAATGGAGGAGGAGGACTAGGAAAAACCACCTTTAGCACCCATCAAGGGACATGCTACTATAGATTCATGTCGTACAGGTTGAAAAATGCAGGGGCGACCTATTAGAGGCCGATCACTAAGATGTTCAAAGAGCAACTCGGCAAAATGGTGGAAGTTTATAGAGATGACATGTTAGTCAAATCGAAAATAAAAGAGCACCATATCGACCACTTGAAGGAAGCCTTCGACATACTTAGACGTTACAACATGAAGCTGAACCCCGAGAAGTGTGCTTTCAGCGTGACCTCGGGAACTTCCTCATGTTTGTGGTGTCATATAGAGCAATCCCGACCAAATCAAGGCTATAAAGGGAATACCTAAAATTTTGACCAGCAAGAAACAAGTATGAAAGTTGACCGGTCGTATAGCTGCCCCTGTCGAGGTTTATCTCATAATCCTCTGACAGATGCCACTAATTATTCAACATACCTAAAAAGGACAATAGACTTCAGTAGAATTCCGAATGTATCAATACCCTAATAGAATTAAAGGCATACTTTTCTACTTGCCAAGGCAAAACCATGAGAACGTCTCTTAATCTACCTGGCCGTATCGGACGTTGCAGTAAGCGCACTCCTGGTGTGTGAACATAAAGGTACATAATATCCAATCTATTACATTAGCAAAATCTTGGTCAATACCAAAATGAGGTATCGCCACCTCAAAAACTGGTCCTAGCATTAGTCATAGCTTTACGAAATCTAAGATCCTATTTCCAATACCACCCCATCTCGGTGGTCACGACCTTACCCTCAACGAAGCATCTTAAATAACCTCGAGTTGTTGGGTAAATTGGCCAAGTGGGCAATTGAATTAAGCAAGAACAATATAATATATCAGCCGCGAACATCGATAAAGTCTCAAGTACTCGCTGATTTCAGTGCCAACATATTGTTTGAGGCTGAGCAGGAAGTCGCCCGTACCTCCCCAAAGTTACCCAACTTATGGGTCTTGTACACATATGGCGCCTCCAACGTGATAGGATCTAGACTGGGACTCGTGCTCAAGGTCCCAACAGGCAAAGGTACCACCAGTCCATATAGTATGCTAACATGACTAACAACAAGGTCGAGTATGAGGCCATAATTACAGGACTGAAACTAGCTCTCAAGTACAAAGCACGGAGAGTCATCCTCCAATGCAACTCACAACTAGTCGTCAACCAAGTCATATGGACTTTCTAAATCAAAGAACAAAGACTACACAAATATGAGGCAGAAATTCATAAGCTACTGCCCGAGTTCGATAAGTGCCAACACGACCAGATACCCCGAGCACAAAACATCGAAGTAGACGGCCTTGCCAAATTAGCAGAGACCACCAAAACCATAAATAGAAAAGAAAATGTGGTCACCCTTCTCCGTTCATCGATAAACCGAATTAAGGTACGCACTATAAACTTGACTTGGGACTGGCGCTACCGTATTATGTCATATTTCCAGGATGGAGTGCTCCCACTCGACAAATAAAAGCCAAGAAGCTTTGAATGCATGCGACCCGATACATCATTGTCAACCATGATCTATACAAAAGAATGTTTGGCGGTCCCTGGCGAAGTTCCTAGGACCAAACCAAACTAGGAGCGTCCTCGAAGAAGTACACAAAGGCCACTATAGAGCACATATCGGTAGTCGGGGCCCTCGTTAGATGCCTCATACGAACATGCTATTATTGGCCCACTATAAAAAGGAAGCCACCGACTTCGTTAGAAAGTCTAGACAATGCCAAAAATATTCTAGTTTTAATATGATGCATAAAGTAATTGAGAATTCACGTGGACATTCAATAAAGAACCAGACGATTCTTCAATTTAAGGAATTCTCTGGTGATGCATGTTCTCAAGGCAAATTAATTATTAAACTATCAACTATTAACTTTCAGATGGAAGCCCCTGCATTTCTAGAACGTATACATGGTGATATATGTGGACACATTCACCCTTCATGTGGACACATTCACCCTTCATGTGGACCATTCAAATATTACATGGTTTTGGTGGATGCCTTTACAAGAGGGTCACATGTGTACTTACCATCAATTCGCAATATGGCATTTGCGAGATTGTTGGCTCAAATAATAAAGCTAAGAGCATAATTTCCAGATTATGCAGTTAAGACAATTCGTCTTCATAATGTTGGTTAGTTTACATCCCAAGTTAGCCTTTAATGATTATTGTATATCAACTGGGATAACAACCGAGCACCCGATTGCTCATGTTTATACACGAAATGGTTTAGCTGAATCATTGATCAAACACCTCCAATTAATTGCTAGACCAATGCTTATGAGAATAAAATTTTCCATTTCAGTATGGGGTCATGCTATTTTGCATGCAGCAGTACTTGTGCGGATAAGGCCCATAAGTTATCATAAAATCTCCCCATTATAATTGGATTTTGGTCAGGAGCCAAATATTTCCCATCTTAAAATATTTGGTTGTGCGATATATATTCCAATTGCTGCACCACAACGCATAAAGATGAGTCTTTAAAGAAGGTTGGGGATATACATTGGATATGAATCTCCTTCTATTATAAAATATCTAGAGCCGATGACTAAAAATTTATTTACGACAAGATTTTGGATTGTCATTTTGATGAATCAGTATACCCAACATTAGGGGGAGAAAATAAGCAGCTGAAAAAGGAGATAGATTGGAATGCATTATCACTATCTCATTTAGATCCTTAAACAAATCAATGTGAACAAGAGGTTCAAAAGCTTTTTCATTTACAAAATATTACAAATTAATTGCAAAATGCATTCACTAACCTATCAAGGATGACTAAGTGATATATTCCAGCTACTAATACTCCAATTCGAGTTGATATCCCGATAGGACAATCAATTAAAGGAAATGAGTCTAAGTCACACTTGAAACGTGGAAGGCCAATCGGTTCTAAAGATAAAAATCCTTGAAGAAGAAAATGAGCAAATGATCAAAGTGATCATCACACAGAGGTAGAGGCTCAAGAAGAGCCCCAAGACGTAACAAATGATAAGACCTTATGGGAGGTCCAGGTACCTGAAAATAATGAGAATGAAGAGATATCAATAAGTTACGTCCCAATGGAAAAACGATGAAACCGAAATAATATTGTTATCGATAATATTTTTGCTCATAATGTTGTTGTTTAAATAATGTAACAAGATGAGAATCTTGAACCAAAATAATTCGATGAATGTAAATAGAGAAATGATTGGCCAAAATGGAATGACCCTACCCAGATAGAGTTAACTTCACTTGGAAAATGTGAAGTCTTCGGACCCATAGTTCGAACTCTTGAAGGTATAAAGCCAGTAGAGTATAAATGGGGTTTTATGCGAAAATGAAATGATAAAAATAAAGTCGTTAGATATAAAACGCGACTTAAGGAACAAGGGTTTTCTCAAAGACCTGGCATTGATTATATGGAGATATATTATCCTGTAGTGGATGCTATCACCTTCAGGTATCTCGTAAATATGGCAGTGCATGAAAAACATGATATGCGTCTAATGGACGTTGTCACAACCTATTTGTACGGATCATTAGAAAATTTTTTTTTATGAAAAATACCCGAGGGATTTAAAGTGCCAGAAGTGTATTAAAGTTTTTATGAAAATATTTCAATAAAGCTTCAGTCTTTATACGGGTTAAAACAATCTGGTCGTTTGTGGTATAATCGTTTGAGTGAATATCTGTTGAAGAAGGGTACAAGAATGATCCAATTTGCCCTTATGTCTTTATGAAAAGTTCTGGATATAAATTTGCTGTAATCGTCGTGTATGTTGATGATTGAAATATCATTGGAACTCTTGGTGAGATTCCAAAAATAGTAGATTGTTTGAAGAAAGAATTTGAAATGAAAGATCTTAGAAGGACAAGATTTTGTCTTGATCCACAAATTGAGTATATGAAAGATGGAGTATTTGTCCACCAATCAATGTATACTGGAAAAATTTTAAAGTGATTCTATATAGATAAAGAACATTCATTGAGTACCCTGATGGCTGTGAGATCACTTGATATAAAGAAAGATCCATTTCGACCTCATGAAGATGATGAAGAGCTTCTTGGTGCCGAAGTGCCATATCTTATTACGATTGGGGCATTAATGTATCTTGCCAATAATTTCCGACCCAACATAGCTTTCTCAGTAAGCTTACTAGAAAGAATTAGTTCTTTTCCAACACAAAGAAATTGGAATGATATTAAACATATATTCAGATACCTCCAAGGGATCATTGATATGTGTTTATTTTATTCAAATGGATCCAAGTCATCATTAATTGGTTATACAAATGCATGATATTTGTTTGATCCACATAAGGGTCGGTCTTAGACAAGCTACTTATTTACAAGTGGAGGTTGTGATGATCCAAAGGGTCATCACTTATTTTCTTACCCTTTTTGTACTTCCGAGGCCTTGAAAATCTTATTTAAAGTAGCCTCGATTTGCGTACATAGTCTAAGCACGTAGCCGGAAAGCTCAAATTTGAATTCTATGTGAAAAATGCTAAAAATATTAATATGAATATATTTGAATTTGGTCAACATTTTGGGTAAACGGACCCAAACCTATGATTTGACGGTCCCGGGGGATCTGTAGAAAAATATGGGACTCGGGCATATGCCCAGAATCGAATTTCTAGGGCCTGAGCCTGAGAAATGAATTTTTTTCTATGAAATTATTTTTCTGGAATTATTAAGGAAATTGGAAATGAAATTTGATTAAAGAATGTGGTATCTGGCCTGTATTTTAGTTCTAGTGCCTGGTACAAGTCTCATATATGGTTTAAGCGATTTCTGTGAAGTTTGGTCAAAATCGAACGTCGTTTGACGTGTTTAAGTCTTAAAACTCTACAGTGGAAAGTTTATGAAGTTCGATGAAAAACTAGTGACTTTGAGGTTTGATTCATTGATTTTGATGTTATTTCGGTGATATGATCGCACGATTAAGTTTGTAGGATGTTGTTGAGTTAGTGTATGTCTTTGGTTAGGAGCCCCGAGAGCTTGAGAGTGTTTCGGAGGTGTTCCAGGGTGGTTCTGAACTTAGAGAAGTTGCAGAAAAGTCAACAGCAGGTGTCCAGTTATTTCCTTCTTCGCGATCGCACCATCTCTCCCGCGTTCGCGAAGCCTCAGAATTTCCTTCATCATGTTCGCGTA
>JASVEL010001615.1:0-70876 GCA_032618575.1 Nicotiana noctiflora
ATTCAAAGAAGCGCCCCTTGGGTCAAATCCTTTTAAAGATCTCGTGCCTCTATTTCTTGTCAATACTCAATAGCTGTTTTGCACTCCTATAAGAAGGCTGCCTATTTCAATTGGAAGACTTGCATAACTACACACATTATTTTCTAAGTCTCTCTACTTCTTAGCCTAAATACTGTAATCTAAAGTTTATCAGTGTCTCAAAAGATAGGAAGAGTTAGAACCCAAAAGAGAGTTGTGTCATTATTAAGATTCGTTGTTGTTGAACTTCGTTGGTGGTGAACGAATCAAAATCATATCTGTTGTAATACTTTCAAGATCTAAAAGAAACCCTTGTGACCCAAGAAAAACTGGATGTAAGTATCATACCGGTATCGAACCTGTATAAAATTTTTATGTGTCATTCTCTTTCTGTTTACTGTTATTTTACTTCTGCTCTCGATCTAGTCAACTATAATCATCATTAGTTGACTAATTTTTTAACAGACCACAATTCACCACCACCACCCTTCTCTTTTACTTTCAATTGGTATCAGAGTAATGCTCACAAACTTTGCTTAACAGCTAGTGAGGAAAAGATCATGAGATTAAATACAGTCATTCATGTACTATTTTAAGAGGGAACTTCTCAAGTTCGACTACCATACTTTAATGGAAAACACTTCTCGCATTGGAGGGTACATATGGAAACATACACCATGTCTTATGACATCAAGTCTGGTGAGTGCTCAAAAAGGAAAATCTTCAAATTACCCCAAGAAAAAATGAAAATGGTCAAGTATAGTATCCACCGATCCACTTGACTTAGATGACTATGCTGATGAGCAAGCTGCTCTCACTGTAAATGAAAAAACAAAAAGTCTATTGTACAATGTTATCAACAATGACGAACATGAAAAGATCTCAAGCTGTGAAACTTCTAAGGAGATGTGGGATAAATTGAAAGTTACATATAAAGGGACAAACAAGGTAAAAGAAACAAAGATAAATCTATTGGTTCGTGAGTATGAGCTATTTCAAATGAAGGATGGAGAATCTGCTGAAGAAATTTTCTCCAGGTTCAGCAAAATTCTTAGAGATCTAAAATTCTTTGGTGGAACAATAAAAAGTGGAGAATAAGTCAGAAAAATTCTCAAAAGTCTACCTACAATTTGGCAGCCAAAGGTAATTGCACTCGAATGTTAGTATCTTGATAAAATATACTAAGATGAACTCAGAGGTGATCTAATAGCTTTTGAGAAAGCTCACTTGGATAGACAGATTTAACAAGAAAAGAAGAAAACATTCACCTTCAAAGCAACTGTGGCTGAACCAAAGGATGAAGAAGAAAATAAAGGAGGAGAACAGGATGAAAACATATCCATGCTTTCTCATGTTGTAACTCGCATGATGAGGAAAACATAAATAGCATAAAAGGTAAACCAAAATTCAGAAAAGGAAGGATAAACAATGAAAATGATGAAAGATGCTATGAATATTGTAAACATGGACACATTCAAGCTCACTGTCCAGAACTAAAGAAGAAGCTGAGTAGGAATCTTCAAAGCAAGAAGTCTTTTGGAGTTTGGAGTGATGAAGAAGAATCTGATCATGAAGAAACTGCAAATATGTGCTTCATGGTCGTAGAAGATGATAGCAATGAATAATCAGGAGAGCGTGGATTCTTAGGAAATAGAGGAATAAATGAAAAATAAGAATCAAATCAACCTGGTCTCAAAAAGGGAATTAGTGAGGAACATCGCAAGAAGAATCGAAAAGGAAAATGGTATATCGACAGCTCGTGTTCTAGACATATGACTGGTGACAAACAATTGTTCAATATAGTCACTAAACTAGATGGAGGAACAATCGTATTTGGAGAAAAATCCAAAGAAAATGTAATTGGTGTTGAAAAAGTTCCTCTAAGCCAAACATGTGTTGTAGATGAAGTCTACCTGGTTGATGAACTTGACTATAATCTTCTCAACATTAGTCAACTATAAGACAATGACTGTGAGGTTAGTTTTAAGAAACATGGTTGGTTCATAGAAGATGAATCGGGTAAAGTCATTCTTTCAGGTAATAGAGATAGAAATGTTTATACTATTAGCAACCTAGATAATCTTGGGGATCAAATCTGTCTTGCTTCCATAGTTGATGATCCCTGGGTCTGGCAAAAGAAAACTTGGTCATGCCAGCATACATACTATTCAAAAGCTTTCTAAACATAATCTCGTCTTTTGACTTCCAAAATTAGATTTTTCAAAGGATCATATTTGTGATGCATGTCAACTAGGAAAACAAACTCGTTTATCTTTCCAATTCAAGAATTTTGTTTCCACCTCAAAACCTCTTCAACTATTGCATATGGATTTATTTGGTCCAACTAGAACTGCTAGCATAGGTGATAGAAAATATGCTTTTGTTATTATGAATCATTTTTCAAGATTTACTTGGGTTATGTTTTTAAGTGATAAAGTTGATGCTCTAAAGCATTTTGAGGTTTTCTGTAAGAAGGTTCAACGAGAAAGGGGTTACTACATCTCTTCTATCAGAAGTGAACATGGAGGAGAATTTGAAAGCAGAGCTTTTGAAAACTTTTGCTACGATCAATGAATCTCTCACAATTTCTCTTCACCTAGATCTCCGCAACAAAATAGAGTTGTAAAGCGTAAAAATAGAACCCTACAGAAAATGGCAAGAAACATAATTGTGAATGTGAGCACGTGATTTTTGCCTTACTTGAGAAGTACTCCCAGAAAATTCAAAAATAAAAATAGTTTGGTGTTGGGTATGATTTTTGTGATTTTGTGTTATTTTACCTTTTGTGTGCACGTTTATTTATTTAAATTAAAAATACAAAAAATATATGCTAAGTTTTGCATTTTTAGTGTTTGATATCGAAGTCATGTGATTTACATTTTTAGGTGATATATAATTGTGTGGGATGATTGTATGCATATATATATATATATATATACATGTACATATATATATGTGTAGTAATGAGATCAAATTGGGCCATAGTTTAGTCCAGGAACACCAGGCCCAAACGAAGCCCAATCCGTCCAGCATCTGTCACTGGGGCATTCGATCTGGACCGTTGGATTTGATCATCCAACGGCCCAGATTAATCCTTTAATTCCAAACATACCCGTCCAGCCTGTGTAACGCTCGATCTGGACCGTTGGATCTTATAATCCAACGGCCCAGATTAATCCTTTAATTTCAACATACACTCAGGTTATGATTTAACCAAACGACGTCGTTTGGTTTAAGTGAGGGGATCCTGATCGTTGATCGTAAATGATCCAACGATCAGGATTCAATCTCATCTCTGGTATATATTCCTCATTCCATACCCCGCCCCCCTTTCAGACCCCCCCTGCTTCGTCCCTCAGAAGCTCTCAAAGCCCAGTGTAACGCCGCCCTCCTCCGCCGTATTCCGCCTGCCGGAAATCGCCTCACGGCGGTTCCGGTAGGCCAATCAAACCCAAACCAACGCCAAAACCTTCCCCTCACCTCCCCCATCACGATCCCAGCCTCCATTAACCTCGAATCATGCCGGAGCTCCTCGAATCTTCATTTGAAGGTTCGAGTCAAACTCGAACCTATGCCAAATCACCCCAAATTCACACCACGGTCTCCCCACACCTCCCCCACACTCCCATTGACATTGGTTTGCTTCGAATCTAACCAAAAATACAAAAGCCCCAAATCCGAGCCCAAGAACCCTAATTTTTGAAGTAACTCAATTCAAGCCGGGTTAGCCGCAATTGAAGTCCAAGGGACTTTAGTCCAGGTGTTCTCAATCGAGAACATCTTGATTAAAGCCCGTTTGGCTTCAATAATTCCGAGTCTTAGCTCGAAGCTTGGTCGGCAGTTTCCTTATGAGGTATTCATTCCTTCTTTGGTCAATTTAATTCGATTTTTGTGAATATGTGTGTTGTTTTATTCATTGTTTCAATTCTCATCTAGCATGCTTCTCATTTCTCATAACAATCGATTTGTTCTCCTCCTTTGAGGCCTTTTATTTGGCCAATTCCCTCTGTTTTTAGTTGTTAAGATGAATCATAGGTTCAATGTGATTAAAGTCGTCAGGGAAATAGTTCGTAATATTAATCCCTTGAATCTGCCTGATGCAATTCACTGGTGTAGAGCTTGTTACTGTTTGATTCAGATTAAAGGGGGATAATTGGTTGTAGTTAATAGGTTAATTGTTTAATCACAAGGGCTAGTGGAACTGAGCACAGCAGGGCATCCCCACTGAGGTCCCTGCCACCAGCCTCATTGTTTAATGCTGGAGTCCATACCTTTGGACAGTAGTTAGTGGGGTTTGCAGGGAATTTGATGGGTCTGGCAGAGTTAGGAGTGGGCAGGGTAATAGTTAATTAGGGCCAGGTGTTCGGGAGGGGCTTTGAGCTATAAATATAGCATCAAAGAGTACCTGGAGGGGGAATTCATACAGACATACAGACCTTAGAGAGCACACTGAGAGAAACCTGGAGAGAAATATAGGCAAGCAAGAACACCTTGTGATACACAGATACAAAGATACAAAAGAGGCTACTGTTTCATTGGCTTCTGGGCAGTTTCGTGTGTTTCCATCTAGTGGTTGAGTATTTGGTCGCTGGTTTGTTGCTGTTGGTGTTCATTTGCTGCTGTTAGTCATTGTTGTTGTTGCTGTGTGTTGTTGCTCTTGGTCGATTGATATTGCTGGCTAGTCTGTGGTGTTGCTGCCTGGATTTTTGAGGCTGTTGGTCAGCAGTGTTGTTGCCCTGGTCGTTTGGTTGCTGCCTGGCTTTTTGTTGCTGTTGTTTCATTATTTGGTTGCTGCCTGGCTTTTTGTTGCTGTTGTTTCATTATTTGGTTGCTGGCTGGTCTATAGTTTGCCTGGGTTGATTATTGTTGCTGGTTTTGAGTGTATGCTGCTGTGTTGGTGTTCATTTGCTACTGTTGGATGTTTTTGTTGCTGTTGGGTCTGTTTATTGCTACTTGGTTGTAACTGGTCTGTTGAGTGTTGTTGTTGATCGACCACTGTTTTGCCTCTTGTGGTCTGCTCTTGGGAATCTGGTTTGGCTATCACTGTTCCATTGATTCGGATATTGTTTGTTGTTGCCTGGTTGTTTATTGCTGCCTGGGTTCAAGTTTTAGTCACTAGTTCAGTGATCGATGAAGTTCGATTATTGTTGGTTGTTGGGTTATTAGCTGGTTCACCATTTGTTATTGGGCTTTGATTGTTGCTCCTGTTACTGTTCTTGTTGCTGTTGTTGCATTGCCATTGCTCACTCTTCCTTGTTCTTCCGCATTCCAGGTACACACCTCTGTTATTGTAGTTCCTTGGTTCGACAAGAATGAAGTTTGAAGCTTATGCATAAAGTCTATTGAAACCTGTAGTCGTCTAAAGCTTTTATGTTCAATTACATTCTGTTATTCTCCAATTAAGCTTGTATTGTTAATCTTGGTTATGGAAAAGCGTAGCTAGGCCAAAGATACATTGTCGTTAGATAAGCATGTAAACCTGGATTAGTCTTCGTATCTCTATTCAATCTTCCCTACTCATGTGTGTAATCTCCAAACCTGTTAAATGATAGACCTTACGTTACAAGCAAGATTAGCTAGGGAGTTGTTACTCAACGGAATGACGTAATTAGATTAAAAGAGTCGGGGGTGCATTTCATGTGACCCGACCCCAATTTCGGGCAAGAGTAAATAAAGCATGTCATGAACCACGGGCGCATTTCATGCGATGTGGTTCGTAGCAAGTTTTAAGTAATTTGGAATCAACTCTTAAGTAAGATACAGTGAGATGTAGTTCGCTCTAGATTTGAATCAAAGGTACGCCTCGCCCAATAGTTACACTAATCACATAGCCGTCATAAATGTACATGTAAATACTTAGATGTCGAGATGCGTCGTTTCTTAACGAATATTACGCCTTTCTCAACAGTGTAAATAAGTAGTCGATCCGGGTGCATATTTTAGTTTACCTTTATTCTTTTTAATACGGGTGTGCATTTCATGTGACCCAAATCCAAACCCCGAAATGTTGAATAAGAATATGTTGAGGATCCGGGTGCATTTCATGTGACGTGATTCGAAAGCATATTTTTAAGCAACTTTCTCTTTCGTAAATCACAACCAATCATAAAAGCGGTAAAGGGGTGTTAACTTGCACTAAGTACATAATTGTAAAAAAGCAGATAGATAAGCCAAACACGACAGTTGAGCGACCGTGCTAGAACCACGGAATTCGGGAATGCCTAATACCTTCTCCCGGGTTAATAGAATTCCTTATCCGGATTTCCGGTTCGCGGACTGTTAAATAGAGTCATTCTTTTCCTCGATTCGGGATTTGACCGGTGACTTGGGACACCATAAATCTCCCAAGTGGCGACTCTGAAATAATTAAAATAAATCCCGTCTCGATTGTCCTTTAATTGGAAAAACTCTTTGCATCCTTGCGGGTGCGTAAAAAAGGAGGTGTGACAGCTCTGGCGACTCTGCTGGGGAGATCTTTAGAATTCGAGCTCGGAATAACTGTTGTATTTGGCATATTTTATTATCCGATTCTTTTACATGTTGGCATCAATGTGCAAATGTTGTTTTTACTGCTTTGATATTTTGTGAACTGTACATATAAATTGTGCCGGAACCAATCTCCTCTCTGAGTCTTCTAAATCATGAAGAAGGGTGCACTTCGTGTGACTTCTTTTCTGTATAGTGTCTAATTCCCATTTTAGAACGAGGTTTGGATAAGTTGCAAAACCGGTGAAGCTTCTGTATTCCCGGGTTGCTGCCTCCTCCTCGGCTCGAGCTGTCCGCTCGGGTAAGCCAAGTCTAGAACAGATAAACCCGGGTTTTTAAACCTAGAATAACAAAGCTTCATGCCGGATCCCTAGTAGGAAACGTTTATTTGCATCATGTCGCATTGTGGCTTAGGGGACTCAACACAGGGGTTGGGTCCGTCTAGGACAGGTGACCTGAAATGAACAGACTATCCTGCAGCATCCTGTTTGTCTTGCGCATTTATCTGTTTGCATGCTGACCGGCTTTAGAGATTAAAAAAAAAAAAAAAAAAAAAAAAAAAAAAAAAAAAAAAAGAAAAAAAAATGTGTGTGTTTTACTCTTAAAGATAGAAATAGCTTATTTGTTTCCCTTTAGTGAAGTGGTTAAATAAATAATGCCGTTTGTTTCGTCAAAACCAAACTACGGGGGTTTGATTCTCATCGGATGTGAGATACGTAGGCAACCTCCATCGGGTCCAACTTCACCTTTTGAAAAATTAACTTTTGTACTAAATAAGTCGGTGACGTTGTTTTTAAAAATAGCCGAATGTTCCCGAAAGGGACGCCGGAAGGCTAATTTCGTATAAACGGCCACCTTTGGGTCAATTTTGATTTCGATCAATTTACCCCACAGCCTTGAAAGCCTTCGTCCCCGAAAGGTTGAGAGGCCGTGATTGAAAACTAATTTTTTATTTTTTAGCAAAACAAAGTTGTTTTCTTATTTAAATCACCTTAATAAATGTACAGGATGAGCACGAATCAGAATAAATCATTTTCAATCTTTAGTGAGGTCCCTCGGCAGCTCCGTATATGGTGGAACGATTTGGAAGACAGTAGCAAAAAGGTTGTAGGGAGAATTTTGGGAGGTTTGGTTGATCTGTTGAATATCGAGCCAAGGGAGGACATCATCAAGGCACTGGTATCTTTCTGGGATCCGACCCGCAATGTGTTCCGTTTTGTTGACTTTGAATTGACGCCCGCATTAGAGGAAATTGCGGGCTATGCAGGACTTAATGGGAAATTAAGGGGGCAATACCTACTCTCACCAAGACCGGTATCTCCACATGGGTTTCTGGATCTGCTGAGCATTAGTCGAAAGGTGAAAAATGATGATCTGTTGAAAGGGTATTGCGATCTTCAATTCTTATATCAACGGTACGGCACTCCTCGGGGTTTTGAAGAGTCAAACCTTGGACTGACTCACGCAAGGAATAGAACCAAGTGGGAGGCCAGACGAATTCTAGCATTCCTAACGACATTCTTGGGGGTTGTGATTTGTCCGCGTGAAGATAAGAAAATAGAGATAAGTCTGGTAGGAATAGCCGATGTTGCGATCAAAAAGGCTACCAGCACTGTGGTCCCTTTGGTTTTGTCCGAAATCTATCGAGCCTTGACTGTATGCCGAGAAGGGGGCAATTTCTTCCAAGGTTGCAATCTGTTACTTCAACTATGGATGCAAGAACACCTCCGTCACCGAACACAATACATGAACCATGGGTTGACCGGGAAAAACTGTATCAGGGGTTTCGAAGAACGGATGATGGGTGCTGTATTCCCTGAAGGCGTCGAGGCATGGCTTGCACGACTGAGCTCAATAGAAGCCGATCAGATTGAATGGGCATTCGGGTGGTTACCCGATGCTGAAGTAATATATATGGCAGCCGAGGAGTGTTATATCCTTCTGATGGGAATCCGCAGTGTCCAACCATATGTCCCTCACCGTGTATTACGTCAACTAGGGAGGTTTCAGGTTATTCCTACCGATCAAGACCTAAGGAAGTACGCCATTGAGTTGAGCCCGGGAGTTGTCTTCCCAGAAGAGAAGGTTAGAAGGCTGTGGCACGAATGTCGGTTCCTTGAGCCTAAAACCATGGTCCGGGAACTAGCTAAGGGAGAGGTGGACCCAAAGTACAACGTGTGGTTCGGGAAAAGATTTCGGATTCGTCGGAAATGTTCTAAAAGAGCCCATGTCCAACAGTTCACGGAAGATTCACGGGAACAATGGGATTGGTTAGCAAAGGAGGAGGGATACAGGACGAAGATTGGTAGGATAGAACAGCAGGTCCGGGACCTTCAGTTCGAGAAGAACATGCAAGCTGCCACCGACGAAGGAGACAAAAGAAGTTGGCACAAGAAAATGACTTCTTGAGAGCTCAAATCCAGCAAATGAAAAGAGATGCTGACAGACAGTCGAGGAGTCGGGCCGACGAAAAATTGATAAGGGGTTTGAGAAGCCAAGTCACCGACACCCAAAGAGAATTGGACGAGTCAAAAGCCCAAATAACGAGGATCCGTGCTAGCTGGAAAAAGGAGGCACGTCAACATGCACTTCACCTAAAGCGGGTGGAAGAAGATTACACTGATATCATCACTAGTCTGAGGGAAGCAAATGTTGTCCTTAGGGAGCGGGTTTTCAAGCAAGCCCAAGATGCCAGAGCAGACCTCGACCGCTGCCACAATTTGATGGCCCGACTGCAAGGACAAGTGGATAGGCTCCTAGATCAAGTCACCGACAATGCTCGAAGATTGGGGGCGAAAAACCAGCAAATAGAGCGGCTACTCGGAGAAAGGGACATGATCAAGGATAGAATTGGAGAAATCGGGCACTATGTCACCATGAAGTGCCTAGCTTGTGAACGAATGCCCCGCGCCGACCTTTTCGCTTCAATTATGGGTTATGTTCATCGGATCATGGAAGAGTTGAGGGAACTGCACAAGGACCTCACACCGAGGCCTGCGGCAAGGCCGAATGATGCCTCGCAGGCCCCCAGGAGTTTTAGGGCATTAGATTTTTGATTGAAAATGTATTTGGAAATTTTGAGTCAAGCTAGTTGGCATTTTTATCTTTACTTTCCCAAGTCGAGCATTTTCTTTTGTTTTGCCGATTTTTGTAAGACGTGTTTTGTAACTACACGGTTTTATTTGATATAAAAGTTATTGAATTTTGCCACAATCTTGTTACCAGAACTACGCTCGGTCTGATTCACGCGGGGTCGTGATACGTAGGCAATCCGCATAAGATTCGACCACCACTAAAAAAGAAAGGAATCCATAGGTTAAATAACAATAAAGGCTTGCAAAGAAAAAAAAAAAAAAAAAAAAAAAAAAAAGAGAAAAAGAAAAAGAAAAAGAAAAAGGGCCGGAATGACGCATGTTAGAGAGTACACGTAGAAAGGGTTATTTGGTTAGGTGCATTGCATCCAACGTGCTATAACATATCTGTCAAACTCGGTGAACTAACAAGTTTGTTGACAATGCCAGAGAAAGTTTAGCAGTTGGTTTGACAGAATATACTGGCCAGCCATCACTACCGTACTAGATCCAAAGGACCAGTTACAGTAAGCATGTCGAGTTCCGGCAAGAGTCTCGAGGAAGAAAAATCCGAGCTACAAGTTATGAAAGAAGAGGTAGACCGGTTAAAACAACAGATAACAGAGATGCACCTGGCCTGGGCCAGGGAACAGGCTTCACCAAACCGCCCTACTCTCGCCTCAGCTCCGGAACATCCGCCCGTCGATCCTTCAACAAGCGCCCCGAGCTATCCATACTTTCAGGGGGAAAATCCATATGCCACCCACATTCCACCAGCCAAACCAAATCCTCCTCCAGTCACCCCCGTTTTCGTAGCACCTCCACCTGCTCCTCTGCAAAGGCCGGCCGGCGAGCCATATGTTCGGATCCGTGACAACTCTTACTATCCTCCGGAGCCTACTTTCAGGGCTCCTGAACCACAATCGCATACACCTCGCTGGGATAATCCGGCAGAACCGGAAAAAAACTTCCAAAGTTCGGAACACGAGGAAGTTGCCGGAAAAGTTAAAAGCCTGGAGCAGTCCTTCAGGAACATGCACGGTTTAGGCAACCAGGTCAGCGTCGCCTATAAGGATCTGTGTCCATTTCCGGACGTCCAGTTGCCAGCAGGATTTAAAATGCCCAAATTCGACCTATACGAGGGGCATGGTGACCCAGTGGCCCACCTGCGGGGGTTTTGCAGTAAAATGAGAGGGGCCGGAGGACGGGACGAGCTTCTGATAGCCTACTTCGGCCAGAGTCTGGGAGGATCGGCGTTGGAATGGTACACTAGACAGGATCCCAGTAGATGGTTTACGTGGGATGATTTGGCTCAAGCTTTTATCGGCCAGTTCCAATACAATCTTGAGATAATCCCCGACCGCCTATCATTGCTAAAATTAGAGAAGAAGCCTGCTGAAAGCTTCCAGGGAATTTGGTTTCCGATGGAGGGAACAGGCGGCCAGGGTAGATCCGCCGATGAGAGAAAGCGAGATGGTGGACTACTTCTTGCAGACATTAGAGCCCACCTACTTCGGACATCTAGTAACGTCCGTAGGCAAATCATTCACTGAGGTGATAAAAATGGGGGGTATGATCGAGGAGGGTTTGAAGGCCAACAAGATCATGAGCTACTCGGCACTGAAAGCCACCACTCAGGCTATCCAAAGCGGTACTGGAGGAGTACTGGGGAAGAAGAGGAGAGAGGAAGTGGCGGCCGTCGAGTCCGGGGCATGGTTCAAAAATAGAGGCCCCGCACCCCAATATAGCCCACCCCAACCTCACCACCAAAATTACCCCCACAACCCATATAACCACCCGCGACATTACTATCCCGCACCGATCCTCATTTTCTTGTCCACCATGCACAGTCGTATTCTGCACCTCCCGCTCATGCACCGTGGCGTGCACCGAACCCCCAGAACAATCATCCACCCCCAAGAGCTTACAGAAACCCCTCGGGCGCGAGTTTCCGTCCGAACCAGGCATTCAGGGGCGACAGGGCGCCGAGGCCAAAGACTTTCACTCCCTTAGGAGAGTCATATACCAGTCTGTTCCACCGGTTGAAGCAAGTAGGTTTGCTAAATCCGGTTGAAGCTAAGCTACCAAACCCCTTCCCGAAGAACCTGGACCATTCAGTAAATTGTGCTTACTGCTCGGGATGTCCGGGGCACGATACAGAAAAGTGTTGGAGGCTAAAGACGGCCATCCAGGAGCTCATTGACACTCGCAGGATTGAGGTCCAGACTCCAACAGAGCCCAACATCAACCAAAACCCGCTCCCAGCTCATCATGATACCAATATGATCGAGTTGGTACGAGCGGAGGAAGGAAAGGAGAAAGCCTCTCAGACCGTAATGATGATTAAGTCTAGCGGGGCAGGAACGATAAAAGGGCCAAGCTGTGATGAGTCGCCCAGTTGCAAGAAAGACATACCAGGGGAGTCGGAAGCAGGAAAGGAAAGCGTGAACGAAGTACCGGTGAAGCCGGCCAAGATAGTTGTACCAGGGGCAGCAATCAAGCCCATCTTGACAGTAGCAGGCGTTCGAATGGATCCTTTCATCATCCAGCCGGCAACACAGTTGCCAGTAACTGATAGCCGGGCTGTCCCATGGAATTATGCTCGGATTACAACGACCTGCAGAGGAAAGGAGGTGAAAGAGGAAGTTTGTGAAGCCCAAGGGTTGACCCGCTCGGGGAGATGTTTTGCCCCTGCGGAATTGAGGAAGACCACTCCGGCAGTATTGAAAAAGCCGGTCACTGATGAAGAGGCGGAAGAATTCTTGAAAAAGATGAAGCTGCATGACTACTCTGTCTTAGAGCAGTTGAAGAAGACTCCGGCGCAAATATCATTGCTATCCTTGCTGATACATTCGGAAGAACATCGGCAAGCATTGATGAAAGTCCTGAATGAGGCACATGTACCGGATAAAATCTCAGTGAGCCATTTGGAGAAGATCACCAATCGGATCTTCGAAGCAAATCGGATCACCTTCACCGATGACGAGTTGCCTGAGGAAGGCACTGAGCATAACGGGGCTTTATATCTTACGGTGAAGTGTGAAGAGGCGGTGGTTACCAAAGTCTTGGTCGATAATGGGTCCGGTGCTAACATTTGTCCTCTCTCTACACTGGGCAAATTAAAAGTAGACATCGGCAGGGTACGCGAGAACAGGGTATGTGTTCGAGGGTTCGACGGAGGAGGCAAAGCGTCGGTAGGTGACATAGTGCTAGTCTTGACAATCGGGCCAGTGGAGTTCACCATGGAATTCCAGGTGCTGGACATGGTGGTGTCATATAACCTCCTAATAGGGCGACCATGGATTCATGCCGCAAGAGCAGTTCCATCCAGCTTACACCAGCTCGTCAAGTTTGAATGGGACCAGCAGGAGATCGTCGTCCATGGAGAGAACGATCCACAATCAGGCACCATCATTCCCTTTGTTGAAACAGAAGAAGATGTTGGGCCGTGGGTGTATCAGGTCTGCGATGTGGTGTCCGCCAATCGAGTTCCGGAAGGGGAATGCATTCCCGGCGACAGAACAATTACTGCGGATGTTATGGTGGCGCATGAAATGTTGCGACATGGTTTCGTACCCGGTAAAGGTCTAGGTGCATCTCTGCAAGGAATCATACAACCGGTATCGGTGGTCGAGAACTTGGGAACCTTCGGCTTGGGATTCCAGCCAACCTCAGAGGACATCCGGCGAGCAAAGAGGAGCAAGCAGAAAACATGGGTGCTCCCAAAGCCTGTTCCACGCCTTTCCCAATCTTTTGTCAGGTCCGGAGCAAGAGGACATCCAGCGACAAAGATTCCCGGTCCTACGATCAGGCCAGATGAAGAGTTCTTCAGGAAGTTCGAAGACCTATTCACGGATGTATGTATGCTCGAGGACGGTGAAGGATCTAGTCACGCCGAGATACAATTTGTGGGACCAAGGGCAAAACTGAATAACTGGAAGGCTACTCCTCTCCCTGTCCGGAAGGAGTCTTGGTAGTTTGTCTTGGATTGTTTTTCTTTCGAAATTTTGTATTGGGGGTTTGTCCCCGGAGTAAAATCCCGTTTGTTTTGTTCATTTTTGATTTAAGTTTGCAGTTTGTTTTCCCTTTGTACAATTCCCATCAATGAAATTTGGTTCCTTCGTGTCTAATTTTGTCTATCTTTTCTTCTTTTTACTTTTCTGAACAGCCTTCTTGCAACTGATCTTAATGATATGGCGTGCTTAAAGATTAATCAACCTAGTCTAGAAAGTCAATCGGGTTTGGAAATAATAACACATGAAATAAGAAGTGACGAGAGTGAGTCGGAGTACGGCGATGATGAAGCCGAAGAAGAAATCGGTGAAGAATTAAGTCACTTCGAGGAAAAACCCAAACCGAATTTAAATGATACTGAGGCCGTTAATCTAGGGAATGCGGATGACGTCAAAGAAACCCGGATAAGTGTCCACATTGAACCCAATCTGAGAGAAGAATTGATCAAAACACTCATGGAATTTAAAGATATCTTCGCATGGTCGTACGACGACATGCCGGGACTCAGCACTGATCTAGTGGTTCATAGATTACCTACTGATCCGGCATATCCTCCCGTCAAGCAGAAGCTGCGGAAATTCAAGACAGAAATGAGTGTAAAGATCAAAGAGGAAGTGACCAAGCAGTTGCAGGCGAAAGTCATTCGTGTCACTCGATACCCTGAATGGTTGGCCAACGTAGTACCGGTGCCAAAGAAAGACGGAAAGATCAGAGTATGCGTGGACTATCGCAATCTCAACAAGGCAAGTCCTAAGGATAATTTCCCACTTCCCAATATCCATATCCTGATTGATAATTGCGCCGGACGCGAAATTGGATCCTTTGTGGACTGTTATGCGGGATATCATCAAATTTTGATGGATGAAGAGGACGCAGAAAAGACGGCTTTTATCACACCGTGGGGGACTTATTGCTACCGAGTGATGCCGTTTGGTTTGAAGAATGCAGGAGCAACATATATGAGGGCGATGACTACGGTATTCCATGACATGATACACAAGGAAATTGAGGTGTACGTGGATGATGTGATCATAAAATCTAGGCGTCAAGAAGACCATGTTGCTGACCTCGGGAAGTTCTTTCAAAGACTCCGAAGGTACGACATCAAGCTTAATCCGGCCAAATACGCATTCGGAGTTCCATCAGGAAAGCTGCTAGGATTCATCGTCAGCCGACGGGGCATTGAGCTGGACCCGTCCAAAATCAAGTCCATTCAGGAGTTAGCCCCGCCGAAGAATAAAACAGAGGTAATGAGTATGTTGGGAAGGTTGAATTACATCAGCAGGTTTATTGCCCAGCTCACGGCAACCTGTGAACCCATATTCCGCCTATTGAAGAAAGACGCTGCGATAGAATGGACGGCAGAATGTCAGGAAGCGTTTGACCGAATCAAAGGGTATCTGTCAAATCCACCGGTACTAGTTCCGCCTGAGCCCGGTAGACCCCTGATTCTTTATCTGACGGTTTTGGAGAATTCATTCGGCTGCGTACTGGGGCAGCATGATCTTACTGGTAGGAAGGAACGGGCCATTTACTACCTCAGTAAGAAGTTTACAGTCCACGAGGTCAAGTACACTCATCTGGAAAAGACATGTTGCGCCCTGACTTGGGTAGCCCAAAAGCTGAAACACTACTTGTCTTCTTACACCACGTACCTCATTTCGCGGTTGGATCCGTTGAAGTATATTTTCCAGAAACCTATGCCTACAGGGAGGTTAGCAAAATGGCAAATATTACTTACGGAGTTCGACATCATATACGTGACAAGGACGGCTATGAAAGCTCAAGCCCTGGCCGATCACTTAGCTGAAAATCCTGTTGATGACGAATACGAACCTTTGAGGACGTATTTTCCGGATGAGGAGGTGTTGCAAATTGAGGGGTTAGAACTAACCAAGGATCCGGGGTGGAAGCTCTTCTTCGACGGAGCGGCGAACGCAAAGGGAGTCGGAGTAGGGGCCGTGCTCATATCTGAAACAGGACATCATTATCCTGTTACTGCTCAACTGCGTTTTCATTGTACCAATAATATGGCCGAGTACGAGGCATGTATCTTGGGGCTGCGATTAGCGGTGGACATGGATGTACAGGACGTCTTGGTCTTGGGGGACTCGGACCTTCTGGTACATCAGATTCAGGGAGAATGGGAAACCGGAGATTTAAAGCTTATCCCGTATCGTCAGTGTTTGCATGATCTGACCAAGCGCTTTCGATCGGTAGAATTCAGGCACATCCCAAGGATGCATAATGAGGTTGCCGACGCGTTGGCTACTTTAGCATCAATGCTACATCACCCGGACAAGGTTCGTGTCGATCCGTTACATATCCAGATCCGGGATCAACATGCTTATTGTAATGTGATAGAGGAAGAGGTGGATGGTGAGCCGTGGTTTCATGATGTCAAGGAATACCTCAGGTTAGGAGTATACCCAGAACAAGCAACTGGAGATCAAAAGAGAGCTATTCGGCGATTGACGAACGGATTTTTCCTTAGTGGAGGGGTGCTGTACAAAAGAACCCCGGATTTGGGATTGTTGAGATGTATAGATGCGAGTCAAGCCACAACAGTGATGACAGATATACACTCCGGAGTTTGTGGACCACACATGAGCGGATATGTATTGGCAAAGAAGATTCTTCGAGCAGGATATTACTGGCTCACTATGGAGCGTGATTGTATAAGTTTCGTGCGAAGATGCCATCGGTGTCAGATACACGGAGATTTGATTCATTCTCCACCGACCGAATTGCATACAATGTCGGCACCATGGCCGTTTGTTGCGTGGGGTATGGATGTTATCGGACCTATAGAACCTGCGGCTTCCAATGGCCATAGGTTCATCCTGGTAACGATCGATTATTTTACCAAGTGGGTGGAGGCCAAAACATTCAAATCAGTGACCAAGAAGGCAGTGGTGGACTTCGTGCACTCCCACATCATTTGTAGGTTCGGAATTCCGAAGATGATCATTACGGATAACGGTGCAAATCTTAACAGTGGATTGATGAAAGAGGTATGTCAACAGTTCAAGATTACACACCGAAATTCCACACCGTATCGCCCAAAAGCAAACGGTGCGGTCGAGGCAGCAAACAAGAACATAAAGAAGATATTGAGGAAGATGATAGAAGGGTCTAGGCAGTGGCATGAAAAGTTACCATTTGCGCTGTTGGGTTATCGCACTACCGTCCGGACTTCGGTGGGTGCAACTCCTTACTTGTTGGTATACGGGACTGAAGCAGTAATACCCGCAGAAGTTGAGATTCCATCCCTCCGAATCGTCGCTGAAGCTGAGATTGATGACGACGAGTGGGTCAAAACCCGATTAGAGCAATTGAGCTTGATCGATGAAAAGAGATTGACAACAGTATGTCACGGCCAATTGTATCAAAAGAGAATGGCGAGAGCATATAACAAGAAGGTACGTCCCAGAAGATTTGAAGTGGGACAGCATGTGCTGAAGAGAGTTCTACCACATCAGGCCGAGGCGAAAGGCAAGTTCGCTCCAAATTGGCAGGGACCTTTTGTGGTGACTAGAGTATTATCCAACGGCGCTCTATGTTTGACTGATGTCGAGGGAAGATGCACCGATATGGCTATCAATTCGGATGCAGTTAAGAGATATTATGTGTAATTCTTTAATGCATTTGTCAACGCTTGGTTTCGTTTGTGTGTATTTGGCATTTTTCGGAGAATGAAATGACAGAGGCAATTTTTCTACTACCCAAACACTTTAACCTTTGTTTCCCCATTTGAGCCTTAATTGTTCTTTCATACACCCTCTTTTGGAATCATCAAGGAAGATGTGTAACAGAATAGAAAAGAAACAAAGAAGTAATACAAGAAAAAGTGAACTACGTTCGACCTGATTCCTCAAGAAGGATACGTAGGCGCCACATGGCTCGGTCATAATAAAATAAAAATCAAAAAATCCCCCAAGCAACAAAGCTGGGGCAGAAGTCATTGTTTCGTTGGAAAGATAGTGTGGATTCCGAAAGTTGTAATAAGCTAACCGTTGAGGCTAAACCCCTTTCTTCAGCCTCACGCGCAGAAACCATATCAAGAACCAGAAAGACCTCTCGATCGGTATTTGAGAAGTGCCAAGTCATGTGAATGAAAGCCAAGAGTGACATCCCGACCCTCGATTGAATTCAGGATGCACAAACCAAAAGGGGATAACGCTCTAGAGAGAATCTCAGGGGTGATACCCCGCCGCAAGGAAAGAAAGCATAAACGAGAGAGTCTTAACGGTGAAAACCCTCGCGGGCACCTTAAGGCGAAGGAAGTCGAGAGAAATAAAATGAGAGAGTCTTACGGTGAAAACCTTTACGGGCACCTTAAGGCGACGGGAGATAGAGAGAAATGAGAGAATCTCATTAGTGAAAACCCTTTGAAGGGCACTGTGAGGTGACAAGACGAGAAGGTTACAAGATGTCTGCATGAGACAAGGTTGGGGCATCCGTTCACCTCTAGCAGGATGCGGTATCAGAAAGTGATTGACATGAATAGACTGGGTAGTTTAATCTCAAAGGCGCGGCATAACATTGGATCAGGCACACATTCAGATAAGTTTTCCTATTTTTGAGTTCAGAAAAGTTTTTCTCTTCTTTTGTCATTTGCGGTCGGTATTCTTTTCTTTTCTTTCATTTTCGAAAATTGATTTTTCAAAGCTTACTACCAAGTCTCCCATAGCAGTATATTGAAAGTGAATAGGCATGGAACGAGGCAATAAGACAGAAGTCGTTACGATAGTGAGATTGGGATGACAGGCTGAGTGGAAGGTTCGCAAGAATTATGGAGTATGATGGACACATGTGGCATGTCCGAAAGATGATTTCACGCAACAGATCACCGGCTAAAAGAGTCGGACCAAACCAAAGAGTGGAATAAAAGGAAAGATGAGAGGTCGTTCGTGGAAAAAGCATCTTCCCAAGCAAGCGTCAACGTCGTCCTCGAAGTTCGAGAGAGGCCAAGCAGCTGAAAGAGAATGGCCTCAACAAGAGTGGCACGACCACTCGCGGCGTTTTGAAACTAACAATTTTTCTTTGATTTAAAGCAGGAAAAGAGGGTCCGACGGCAGAAAAGCATACCGTCCGGAAGTTTATCACACTGGGGCAGAAAATTTTCTCCTGTTGCGAAAATTTTCTGGAAAGCAAGACTCAGAGGATAAGGGTAGAAAGCAACACAAGACGGGGTGATCTTTGAGCCTGGTATCATCCCCAGCAGTTATTGGAAAAAAGAAAAACGGCTTCGAGATTCCCCCAGCGGTATTACATCCTACAATTTGATCAAGGAAACAAAAGCGTGAGTCCCAGAAGAGGTAGGGGAAGAAGGAAGAGAATGAGGGGTGAAGGAAACAAAGAATACTTCCTCGGCAGCATCACCCCCAGCAGGCGAGTAAACAGTTCCAAAAATATCCCCGGCAGCCAGAAGAAAAGTAATACGACCGGGGGAAAGAAATTCCAAGACAGGATAATCCGGAAGAGAAGGTGGTCCGAGAGGTAATGCAGGAACAAGGATATGGTACAAGAGGCGAAGGAAGGTAATCAAGATAGGATGAAATCAGTGAAGTAGTAGTTGAAGTCAGGGAGCCCGACTGGAGAATGGAGTGGCGATTTAATTTTGAAGTAGTAGTTGAAGTCGGGAAGCCCGCCTGGAGAATGGAGTGGCGATTTTATTTTGAAGTAGTAATTGAAGTCGGGAAGCCGCCTGGAGAATGGAGTGGCGATTTAATGTTGAAGTTGTAGTTGAAGTCGGGAAGCACGCCTGGAGAATGGAGTGGCGATTTAATGTTGAAGTTGTAGTTGAAGTCGGGGAGCCCGCCTGGAGAATGGAGTGGCGATTTAATTTTGAAGTAGTAGTTGAAGTCGGGAAGCACGCTCGGAGAATGGAGTGGCGATTTTATTTTGAAGTAGTAATTGAAGTCGGGGAGCCCGCCCGGAGAATGGAGTGGCGATTTAATGTTGAAGTTGTAGTTGAAGTCGGGAAGCCCGCCCGGAGAATGGAGTGGCGATTTAATGTTGAAGTTGTAGTTGAAGTCGGGGAGCCCGCCCCTGGAGAATGGAGTGGCGATTTAATTTTGAAGTAGTAGTTGAAGTCGGGAAGCCCGCCTCTGGAGAATGGAGTGGCGATTTTATTTTGAAGTAGTAATTGAAGTCGGGGAGCCCGCCCTGGAGAATGGAGTGGCGATTTAATGTTGAAGTTGTAGTTGAATTCAGGAAGCCCGCCCGGAGAATGGAGTGGCGATTTAATGTTGAAGTTGTAGTTGAAGTCGGGGAGCCCGCCCGGAGAATGGAGTGGCGATTTAATTTTGAAGTAGTAGTTGAAGTCGGGAAGCCCGCCTCTGGAGAATGGAGTGGCGATTTTATTTTGAAGTAGTAATTGAAGTCGGGGAGCCCGCCCGGAGAATGGAGTGGCGATTTAATGTTGAAGTTGTAGTTGAAGTCGGGAAGCCCGCCTGGAGAATGGAGTGGCGATTTAATGTTGAAGTAGTAGTTGAAGTCGGGGAGCCCGCCTGGAGAATGGAGTGGCGATTTAATTTTGAAGTAGTAGTGGAAGTCGGGGAGCCCGCCTGGAGAATGGAGTGGCGATTTTATTTTGAAGTAGTAATTGAAGTCGGGGAGCCCGACTGGAGAATGGAGTGGCGATTTAATGTTGAAGTTGTAGTTGAAGTCGGGAAGCCCGCCCTGGAGAATGGAGTGGCGATTTAATGTTGAAGTAGTAGTTGAAGTCGGGAAGCCCGCCTCTGGAGAATGGAGTGGCGATTTAATTTTGAAGTTGTAGTTGAAGTCGGGGAGCCCGCCTGAAGAATGGAGTGGCGATTTAATTTTGAAGTTGTAGTTGAAGTCAGGGAGCCCGCCTGGAGAATGGAGTGGCGATCTGTTTTAATTTGGTAGAGGAAAGCGGTAGAATGTAACAGAAATCTCCGGCATGAATCCAAGTTCATAAGAAGAGAAGAAGCATCGGAAGGAACGCCAAGTCAGACAAGATGGCAAGGAGCGCGACGAGATCAAGTTAAAAAGGATAGATAAGAACTTGTAGTACTGTAACTTAGTCTAGCTTCTTGTTTTTGTTGCTTGTCGCGGTGTAACAAGGAAATCAGCTAAGCAGTGGTAACAGCAGTAACAGCGGCAACAGCAGTAACAGCGAGATCGCAACAGGCATGGTAGTCCCAGCTACCAGAACTTCCCGAACTACATTGACTTGATTCCCTTTTAGCCAGGGATATGTAGGAGACCTTTGAAGCAAGGTTCGGTCAAAACTTTTCCAAAAATGCTTCATACGGAGTGTTCTAATGGGCAAAAATCGCTTATATCCGCTCATTTATCTTTGCACGAAAACTCTGCGTGTTTACGCGCAAAGAGGGGCAGCTGTGAGCACGTGATTTTTGCCTTACTTGAGAAGTACTCCCAGAAAATTCAAAAATAAAAATAGTTTGGTGTTGGGTATGATTTTTGTGATTTTGTGTTATTTTACCTTTTGTGTGCACGTTTATTTATTTAAATTAAAAATACAAAAAATATATGCTAAGTTTTGCATTTTTAGTGTTTGATATCGAAGTCATGTGATTTACATTTTTAGGTGATATATAATTGTGTGGGATGATTGTATGCATATATATATATATATACATGTACATATATATATGTGTAGTAATGAGATCAAATTGGGCCATAGTTTAGTCCAGGAACACCAGGCCCAAACGAAGCCCAATCCGTCCAGCATCTGTCACTGGGGCATTCGATCTGGACCGTTGGATTTGATCATCCAACGGCCCAGATTAATCCTTTAATTCCAAACATACCCGTCCAGCCTGTGTAACGCTCGATCTGGACCGTTGGATCTTATAATCCAACGGCCCAGATTAATCCTTTAATTTCAACATACACTCAGGTTATGATTTAACCAAACGACGTCGTTTGGTTTAAGTGAGGGGATCCTGATCGTTGATCGTAAATGATCCAACGATCAGGATTCAATCTCATCTCCGGTATATATTCCTCATTCCATACCCCGCCCCCCAAGCCAGACCCCCCCTCTCCCTTCATCTCCTTCAGAAGCTCTCAAAGCCCGGTGTAACGCCGCCCTCCTCCGCCGCACTCCGCCTGCCGGAAATCGCCTCACGGCGGTTCCGGTAGGCCAATCGCCACCAAACCAATGCCAAACCCTTCCCCTCACCTCCCCCATCACGACCCCAGCCTCCACTAACCTCGAATCATGCCGGAGCTCCTCGAATCTTCGTTTGAAGATTCGAGTCAAACTCGAACCTATGCCAAATTACCCCAAATTCACACCACAGTCTCCCCACACCTCCCCCACACTCCCATTGGCATTGGTTTGCTTCGAATCTAACCAAAAATACAAAAGCCCCAAATCCGAGCCCAAGAACCCTAATTTTTGAAGTAACTCAATTCAAGCCGGGTTAGCCGCAATTGAAGTCCAAGGGACTTTAGTCCAGGTGTTCTCAATCGAGAACATCTTGATTAAAGCCCGTTTGGCTTCAATAATTCCGAGTCTTAGCTCGAAGCTTGGTCGGCAGTTTCCTTATGAGGTATTCATTCCTTCTTTGGTCAATTTAATTCGATTTTTGTGAATATGTGTGTTGTTTTATTCATTGTTTCAATTCTCATCTAGCATGCTTCTCATTTCTCATAACAATCGATTTGTTCTCCTCCTTTGAGGCCTTTTATTTGGCCAATTCCCTCTGTTTTTAGTTGTTAAGATGAATCATAGGTTCAATGTGATTAAAGTCGTCAGGGAAATAGTTCGTAATATTAATCCCTTGAATCTGCCTGATGCAATTCACTGGTGTAGAGCTTGTTACTGTTTGATTCAGATTAAAGGGGGATAATTGGTTGTAGTTAATAGGTTAATTGTTTAATCACAAGGGCTAGTGGAACTGAGCACAGCAGGGCATCCCCACTGAGGTCCCTGCCACCAGCCTTATTGTTTAATGCTGGAGTCCATACCTTTGGACAGTAGTTAGTGGGGTTTGCAGGGAATTTGATGGGTCTGGCAGAGTTAGGAGTGGGCAGGGTAATAGTTAATTAGGGCCAGGTGTTCTGGAGGGGCTTTGAGCTATAAATATAGCATCAAAGAGTACCTGGAGGGGGGATATTGATGCATACATACAGACCTTAGAGAGCACACTGAGAGAAACCTGGAGAGAAATATAGGCAAGCAAGAACACCTTGTGATACACAGATACAAAGATACAAAAGAGGCTACTGTTTCATTGGCTTCTGGGCAGTTTCGTGTGTTTCCATCTAGTGGTTGAGTATTTGGTCGCTGGTTTGTTGCTGTTGGTGTTCATTTGCTGCTGTTAGTCATTGTTGTTGTTGCTGTGTGTTGTTGCTCTTGGTCGATTGATATTGCTGGCTAGTCTGTGGTGTTGCTGCCTGGATTTTTGAGGCTGTTGGTCAGCAGTGTTGTTGCCTTGGTCGTTTGGTTGCTGCACTGGCCTGGTTGTTGCTGTTGCTTCATTATTTGATTGCTGGTTGGTCTATAGTTGCTGCCTGGGTTGATTATTGTTGCTGGTTTTGAGTGTATGCTGCTGTGTTGGTGTTCATTTGCTACTGTTGGATGTTTTTGTTGCTGTTGGGTCTGTTTATTGCTACTTGGTTGTAACTGGTCTGTTGAGTGTTGTTGTTGATCGACCACTGTTTTGCCTCTTGTGGTCTGCTCTTGGGAATCTGGTTTGGCTATCACTGTTCCATTGATTCGGATATTGTTTGTTGTTGCCTGGTTGTTTATTGCTGCCTGGGTTCAAGTTTTAGTCACTAGTTCAGTGATCGATGAAGTTCGATTATTGTTGGTTGTTGGGTTATTAGCTGGTTCACCATTTGTTATTGGGCTTTGATTGTTGCTCCTGTTACTGTTCTTGTTGCTGTTGCTGCGTTGCCATTGCTCACTCTTCCTTGTTCTTCCGCATTCCAGGTACACACCTTTGTTATTGTAGTTCCTTGGTTCGACAAGAATGAAGTTTGAAGCTTATGCATAAAGTCTATTGAAACACTGTAGTCGTCTAAAGCTTTTATGTTCAATTACATTCTGTTATTCTCCAATTAAGCTTGTATTGTTAATCTTGGTTATGGAAAAGCGTAGCTAGGCCAAAGATACATTGTCGTTAGATAAGCATGTAAACCTGGATTAGTCTTCGTATCTCTATTCAATCTTCCCTACTCATGTGTGTAATCTCCAAACCTGTTAAATGATAGACCTTATGTTACAAGCAAGATTAGCTAGGGAGTTGTTACTCAACGGAATGACGTAATTAGATTAAAAGAGTCGGGGGTGCATTTCATGTGACCCGACCCCAATTTCGGGCAAGAGTAAATAAAGCATGTCATGAACCACGGGCGCATTTCATGCGATGTGGTTCGTAGCAAGTTTTAAGTAATTTGGAATCAACTCTTAAGTAAGATACAGTGAGATGTAGTTCGCTCTAGATTTGAATCAAAGGTACGCCTCGCCCAATAGTTACACTAATCACATAGCCGTCATAAATGTACATGTAAATACTTAGATGTCGAGATGCGTCGTTTCTTAACGAATATTACGCCTTTCTCAACAGTGTAAATAAGTAGTCGATCCGGGTGCATATTTTAGTTTACCTTTATTCTTTTTAATACGGGTGTGCATTTCATGTGACCCAAATCCAAACCCCGAAATGTTGAATAAGAATATGTTGAGGATCCGGGTGCATTTCATGTGACGTGATTCGAAAGCATATTTTTAAGCAACTTTCTCTTTCGTAAATCACAACCAATCATAAAAGCGGTAAAGGGGTGTTAACTTGCACTAAGTACATAATTGTAAAAAGCAGATAGATAAGCCAAACACGACGGTTGAGCGACCGTGCTAGAACCACGGAATTCGGGAATGCCTAATACCTTCTCCCGGGTTAATAGAATTCCTTATCCGGATTTCTGGTTCGCGGACTGTTAAATAGAGTCATTCTTTTCCTCGATTCGGGATTTGACCGGTGACTTGGGACACCATAAATCTCCCAAGTGGCGACTCTGAAATAATTAAAATAAATCCCATCTCGATTGTCCTTTAATTGGAAAAACTCTTTGCATCCTTGCGGGTGCGTAAAAAAGAGGTGTGACAGTGAAAAATTCCCTACCTCATCATTTCTAGGCTAAAGCGGTAAGCGCAACATGTCATATTATCAATAGGTATCTGATTCGTCCAATTCTCAAAAAGACATTGAATGAACTGTGGAATGGTAAGAAACCCAATATTAGCTATTTTCATCCTTTTGGATGCAAATGTTTCATTCACAATAATGGAAAGAATAATTTGGGTAAGTTCGATCTTAAAAGTGATGAATGTATATTTCTTGGTTACTCTCCTTCAAGTAGAGCATATAGAGTTTATAATAAAAGAACACTCTCCATTGAAGAATCAATTCATGTTATTTTTGTTGATAGTAACCCTTGTCTAAGGAGTGAAAAACTTCATGAAAATGAGGAAATTCCTTTTGTTCCTAAATCTGTCATTACAGGACATGATCATCAAATCAGTTAGCTAATCAGCAAAATCAACTAGCGGAAGAGTCTATAAAAATTCACAAACCATCTCAAATAGACCAACCGACTAATGTAGAAAGATACCTTCCTTCAAACACACCAAATGAATGGAAGAGAAAATCGAGCTATCCTCATAAATTTATTATAGGACATCCATAGTAAGAAATCACTACAAGAAGATCTCAAAAGAACAAATCTCATGTGGCTCTTATTTCTCAATTTGAGCCAAAGAAAATAGATGAAGCTCTGAAAGATGCACACTGGATAGTGCTATGAAAGAGGAACTAGATCAATCTAAAAGAAACAAAGTATTGGAATTATTTTCAAGACCTTTAAACTCCTTAATCATTGGAACTAAATGGGTATACAAAAACAAATTAATGAATCTGGTCAAGTGGTTCTAAATAAAGCAAGATTATTTGCTCGAGGATACTCCCAGCAAAAAGGAATCGACAATGACGAAACCTTTGCTCCTATAGCAAGACTTGAATCCATTCGAATACTACTTGCTTTTGCTGCTCACAAGGGTTTCAAGCTATTTTAATTAGACGATAAAAATGTGTTTCTAAATGGCTATATCTATGAAGAAGCATATGTAAAGCAACCACCAGGATTTGCAAACGTCATCTTTCCTAATCATGTATAGCTGACTAATGCTTTGTATTGCTCAAACAAGATCCACATTCCTAGTATGAAATCAATGGTTCAAAAGAGATTTTGCTCATTCCAATAAAGGAGAATTCGAAATGATGATGGGAGAACTGACATTTGTTCTCGGACTTCAAATCAAATAGTCTCCTAAAGGAATTTTCATTAGCCAGACCAAGTACACTAAGGAGCTTATCAAAAAGATTAGAATGTAAAATGCAAAGTCAATCGGCACTCTAATGAGTCCAACAACAATACTTGAAGACGACAACAATGGAAAAAAGCTTGATGAAACTATGTATAGAGGGATGATTGGTCCCTATTGTATCTCACTGCTAGTCGACCAGATATTATGTTGAGTATATGCAAGTGTGCAAGATTTCAGTCGGCTCCTAAGGAATCTCATCTCACTGCTGTTAAATGAATTATTAGATATCTAATTGGTACTTCTGATCTAGGATTATGGTATGATTATTCACAATTTTGAATTAAAATGACTTTTCAGATGCGGATTTTGCAGGTGACAAGATTAATAGATAAAGCACTAGTGGCACGTGTCAACTCTTGGGAAATGCATTGGTATCTTGGCATATCAAGAAAAAAAAATTTGTGTTGCCCTATTAATGACTGAAGTAGAATATTTAGCAGTCGGAAGCTGTCGTACACAAGTTCTATAGATTATGTCAACTTATCGACTATAATTTTTCTCTTACTTCTACTCCTATATTTTGTAATAATATCAATGTTATTTGCTTATCAAAGAATTGTGTGCAGCATCATTCTAGAGAAAAGCATATTGAAATTACACATCATTTGAGCCATGATCATGTCGCTAAAGGTGATATTGTATTAGAATGTATTTGTACTGATTCTCAACTTGTCGATATTCTTACAAAATGATTTTTGGAAGAATATTTTGTTTTCTCAGAAAAAAGATTGGAATTTTTCTAAATTTGTAAATCAAATCTTTTTTTCGGCATTTTAAAATATTTTATTTCCTTAAGTAGTGGTTTAATTAATTTTTTTATAGGTGTAATAATTGCTTCTTCATCAGTGCCGTCGATCAGTCACTTCAGAAGCATCACTTCCTTCTAAATCCGCATTTTCCTTTAACCAAGGCGACCCTTCATTTCTCGAAAATCTTCGATATAACCCCTCTCATCCCCGTTACTACCTTCATTCTTATCAAATAAACCCTCTCCCCATGGCCAAAAGAAATTCCTCTTCCTCCACTACAACTAGACGAAGCCGAAGGTTTCAAAAAACCCTCAACCCTGGAGTCGTCTATTGACTCAAATTTTCTCAAAACTGACAATGAGAGTGGTGAATCCTCATAAAATCCTCCCATCAGTCAGAAAAAGGCAGGAAAAAGGCTCATGGAGCAAACACCCCAAAAAGGTTGCATGCACGAAAGAAAAAGGAAGAGAACACTGGATTCGGACGTGAGGACAGAGTTAAACTTTTATGGACCGAGTGAAAAAACAAGATTTGAGTCCTACAAATCTAAATCTGTGGCTTATGGACGCTTTGTAAATCTTTCTCTCATGAAAAGTTTGCAATGTGTTGTCATCTCTATATTTAATTTCAACATATTTCTTCTTTGTTCAACACTGTTGCTAACTTTATCTATGAGGAACCTGTGAGAATATTTTATGCAAACCTTTTTGTGGATAAAGAAGATGACCTGGAATCTATGGTATTAGGTACTAGAATTGTTCTAGACGCTTATCAATTTGAAAAAATGTTCTTTGCTAAGTTCAGTGGATTTGATGTCTTTGTACAAAATTCTTGGCCAAAAGATTTTGAAGTATCCTTTGAAGAAGCCAAAGTCTTTTTATGTGATAACCCCCCTGATATTGGCCCCAAGAACCTAAAGTTTGAACATCGTATCTTGGCCCACATGATTGCTACCACTTTTACTCCCCAAAATTGGGTCCCTTAGTTCTTTATCCACTAGGGATGTCTTTGTCCTTTATTGTCTTGTTAATAATAAAAGGCTGGATTGGTTTGTGTGGATTCGCTAATACATGCTTGAAAGTATTAGGGACATATCATCCTCTGCAGCTTGTTTAGCATATGGTATGCTCATCTCACACATCCTCAAATTTATGAAGGTAGGTTTAGCACCCTTTACACCTAAGCACATTACCAACACGTATGATAAAAATAACTTTTTCAATGATGGGGTACACCTTGGGTGATGATGGATGGTTAAACGAGCCAAAGTTGAAAGTATTCTAGTGCCAGTTGAAGTTCACATTGAACAACCAACATCTCAGTCGAATGCCTCTCAAAATTTTCAGCCAATGCTGAAATATTTAGATGAGGTGAAACAACTTGTGGTTGAGATAAATGAACATGTGGAGAAAATCAGGGAAGTCACTAAGGAGACAGGTATAGATGTAGCTGAGCTCATAATGGATATAGGAGTTACGCGAAGACAATGAACCGCTGCTTTCAATTTTATGACTGAAAAAATGGATAAGCTAGTCAAATATGTCGAGAATTCCTATGATTCCTTCTGCACCAAAGTGATCAACACCCTCAAAAACTTCCTGGGAAGACACTTATGTGTATTCGTGTGATGGGTTCAAAATAATTTTTTTTTGCCTGCTTGCTAGTGTTTGTTATAAAGTTTCCTTTGCCTGGGTCTGTATACCTTGTGCATCTGCTGAAGGCATTACCTTTTTGATTGATGTCAAAGGGAGAGAACATGTAAGAGAGGTAAATATGTTTGAGCAACAATTCAACTTCTCGGAGGGGGGGGGGGGAGGGGCAAGCATCAAGTCACGTGGAGAAACCTCTCAGGAAACAAACATCAAGTAAAAAAAGGGAAGTTTCATAACTAATGCTTATAGTCTTTGTTAATAGTTGTGAGCACGTGATTTTTACCTTACACATTGAGTTATTCCTATAAAATTCAAAATAAATAATTTTTCCTTAGTTTTTAAATGTTGTGTGAATTTTGTGCATGTTATTTGCGTGTGATAAACGAAAATACAAAAATTTGCATCTTTAGGAAATTAATTCTTTTCCTAACAAATTAAAGAAAAAAAAAATAAAATAAATAATCAAAAATTAGTTGACTTTTAAATTAAAAAATTGTCAAAAAGAGGTGATTAGTTTAGTTTTTAATTAGTGCTTAATAATAATTACAAAGTAGAATAAATACAAAATACAAAAAATATAATGAGAAGAGTAAGGGAAAAGAAATGAGAGAATTGGGCCAATAACCCGAAAATTCTTTGGCCCAATCGTCCCTACCCAGCCAGCCCAACATCCCAGCCCAAAACCAGACCCATCCAATTAACCCGGATCCATCACCCCATTAATCTTAGCCGTTGGATGTAACAATCCAACGGTTGAGATTAATCACTATATTTTAAATTATCAAAGACCCCCCCCAAACCCGTTACACCCCTCCATTTCCCCCCAAACCCTAAAAATCCCATTTCCCTTCTCTCAAAATCGCCGCCCCATGCCACTGCTGACCGCTCGCCGGAAATCGCCCACGGCGGCGGTCAGCCACCAAACAACTCCAAAATTACACCATCAAATCCCCATAACATCTCCATTCCAACCCCCAGAACATCTAGTTTCGAATCCCTACCAATCGGCTCGAATCTCCAATCTAAGAATCGAGCGGAACCCTAGCCGCCTCTGTTTGACGCCAAAACCATCTCCCACCACCACTAGGTTTCCCTCACACCACCACTACCTCCATTTCGTGTCAAACATTACCCCAATTCGCCGACTGCCGAAGCACAAAAGACCTAGGATTTTGCTTCATACGGTTAAGGCATGAAGAGCAATTTGGTTCGAATTGGAATTTAGTCGTGTGTTCTCACGATTGAAAACACACGGTTAAATTCCGTTTCAAATCCAAAATACAATGAAAGATAGGCGAAAGGCATTTCACATATTGAGCCGCCATGATTTCTCCGGGTATCGGCTCTAAGTTCTCTTTCTCTCATTTCTTTTATCTATTAGTCTATTTCAATCTCACTGCCTCGTCTCCATTTTTCTTCCCTTTTCTGCTTAACTTGGAGTTAAAGTTAGTATGTTTGCCTGAGCATTTCGAATCGCTGATTCAACATTGTTTGTTGTTATTTATGTGATTATATGTTGTGATTGATTCAACAAATGTCGTCGAGTAGTTAGTTTCGCAAATTCTTTAATTTAGCCGAGATTTGCAGAATCACTGTTTTGCCGACTAATTGGTTATCCATGTTATGTGTTGTAATTAATTGAATGTCGTCGCTTAGTTATACGAATTTTCCCGTTAGAACACTGGATGTTGATTAAGATTGGTGATTTGATCAGGAGTCATTACCAAGCTAAATGCTTGAATTGAAATGTTCTACTTAGTAATTTTTGATTCTGTTGATTAAATTAGGAAGTTATTTGAAACTGAAATGAGGTTTGGAATTAGCTGACTAGGAAGTTATGTGTTAGTATTTTTAAATACTGTTAATGTCCTGCACATGAGACTGATTAGTGGGATTTACTGCCACAGCAGAGCAGCCCACCAGTTGTCCCCTGCTACTGATTTTTAAGTGACAAACCCATGCCTAGACATGTAGTAGTGGAGGTAAAAGAGAATAACATGGGCAAAGATGGGGGAGGGGATTAGTTTAAGTGATAAGGGGTCTGTTTTAGCTATAAATACAGGGAGGATATACAGTAGGGAGGGGATACACACAGTAAGGGCTCACAATACACATATACAAGAATATAGATAGAGAGAGCTAGGAAGTATAGACCAAAAGACTGTTTCATTGGCTTTTGGTTACTGTTTTCGTGTGTTTTAGTTGGGAGTGGCTGAGTGTTTGGTCATTTGGTTGCCTGTTGTTCCTGTGTTGGTGTTGCTGATCTCCTGCTGCATGCTACTGCTGTGTTGAGTTTGTTGTTGGCTTGGGTTATTGTGTGGCTGCTGTTGGTCTATTATTTGTTGTTGATTCTGCTGTGGTTCTTAGTTCTCTGCTACTGCTGTTAGTTTGTACCTGGCTGCTGATACACTGCTGTTGTTGCCCTACTGCATAGCTGATCTTTTGGTTCTTTAATTGCCAGGTACACATTCTAGAGACTGTTTTCCATACAGCATATCCAGTTGATATAAAATGAGACCCCAACCTCACTGGAGACCGTAGTAACTGCCATATCTCCCTTTATAATTGACTGTATCAGTTTAGTCGTAATCAGGACTACTTTTTTTTCTTTAAATGATTTGGATTTGTTGAATACTTAATTAGTAATGGTGTATTAGAATGGGAGACAGTTGAAAATGTTTGTTTGAATCTATAGGTATATCTTCTTTACATTCTGAAACATACATGAGCTTTAGCATCTTGAAACATGTATGAGCTATAGGTATATCTTCTTGCATTATGATAATGAAAAACAGAGATTCAATTGTTAAGGAAGATAATTTATGGCCTATGCAAACCTCATGAGCTAACGGCAGTTATAGACAAAAACTTTAGAAACGGTTCAGTAGATTTTGTTCACTGTTTCTACGGTGAACTGCTATTATGTTGGCTCGAAATGTTGAAATGCAAAGTCCTGTTAAGCTTTTAGTATACAAATATGTTCATTGTTAACTTCAATTTGCAATACTTAAGAGTGACTACTAATTACACAAAAATTGGCTAGTTTTCAGTAGGTTATTAAGGGAGATAATTCACAGCTAGGTTTTTGCAAAATACAATAAGTAATCCATGAATTAGACCATGAAGAGTTTGGTATGTGATAGGCTCAATCAGTTAGAGCAGAAGCGATTATGGGCTTCGCCTTCATTTCGAGACCACAACACCCTCACTGCGTATAAGACAATGGATTAGGTGGAAAAATAATCAACCAAAAATGTTAGTTTGATGTATCTAGTTCGGAATTTACTAGGTTACTTGAGTAAATAACATCGCTTTAAATAGCAATCTGAATAAAATTAGTAACTAATGTTAGTGATGAACGTTAGCGTGAAGTTCAAAAATGACTTTGGTATTACACCCAGTTAACTCCATCGGTACAACTCATCTAATATGATCGGTTTAAATTAATTAGAGAATGGTTAGATGGTTCTGATATTTTGTCAAATTCGTACGCTATTTATAGTTTTTTTTTAGTTTTAGTATTATTCCTTTGTAGAACAAGGCATAAAACAATTTCCTCTATGCAAGCTCGAGCGCAATTTCCGTTCACATTGATCTAATAACTAATAAGGGGTCCGAGCTTATAAACATGCAATAAATTAGGACCTTTTCTCTTTTATTTTAGAGACGAACTTAATAGAAAAACGTAGACACTTTTAGGATTGTCCTTTTAAAAATGAACGAGACGAGCCTCGCCAAAAATACACAATTGTGGGGCCCTCGAATAATAGTCATGGAAACTTAGATTTGGAAGGACCGTCTAGTGAATTTCACGGTTTTTTCCCCAAAGTTAAATAGACGATAGACTCTTTAGGCACGATTTGAAATAAAAATTACTTTCCTGAATACGGGTGTGCATTTATGCGACCCAAATCTTACTCTCGGCGAAACTGAAATACATTAGAGTCGCAGGCGTACTGGTTATGGTGCGGCTCGAAATGCGCTTTCGTAACGTCGCAATTCTTCTAAAAATAAGAGCGGAGCATTAAAAGCACATAATTAAAATATATAAAAGAATCAGATAGGAACAAAAACTGCAATTGAGCGACCGTGCTAGAACCATGGAACCCGGGAATGCCTAACACCTTCTCCCGGGTTAACAGAATTCCTTATCCGGATTTCTGGTTTGCGGACCGTAATATAGAGTCAAAACTTTCCTCGGTTCGGGATCAAACCGGTGACTTGGGACACCATTATTTTTCCAAGTGGCGACTCTGAATTAAATAAGTTGATCCTGTTTCGATTGTCCTTTAATTGGAAAAACTCCCTTGTGCCCTCGCGGGTGCGTAAAAAGGAGGTGTGACAGCTCTGGCGACTCTGCTGGGGACGGTGACCTCGAACTTCGGTTCGGGGTCTAAGAACTCGAGCTCATTTAAATTGTTATTTTGTCTATATCTGATTTTATTACATGTTTAATTAATGTGCTACATGTCTACCGCTTTGATATTAGTTGTACTGTATATACAAACTGCTATATGTTTACCGCTTTGATATTGCGTGAACTGTATATAAAACTGTGCCGAAAACCCGTCTCTTCTTACCCCGGGGATGTGCTTACTGGTTGAGACTCCCCTTTTCTGTTAGTGTCAACACCAAAGTAAGAAAAGAGGCAGGATAAGTTACAAAGCCGGACGATCCCGCAGGTCCCCGGTACGTAGCTCCCTCCTCAAATCCGAGTCGTCCGCTCGGGTACACGGTCTAATATCATTGAAAAGCATCAGGATATTGAGCCTAGATTCGGGACGTTTATTTGCATCATCTCTGACTTAGGGGACTCAACACAGGGGTTGGGTCCGTCTAGGACAGGTAACCTGAAAGGAAAGACCATCTTGCCATATCATATTTGTTGTGAGCATTTATTTAGGCTAACATGCTGACCGGGTTCCTTTAAATACCGAAGAAAAAGAAAAACACGAAAGGAAATAGTATGGGGAAGTAAATATCTTTCAGAAAAATACAAAAATACGTTTCACCAACAAGTCAACGAATTTAGTTTGCCAATAAAAGACGGCAGAAGGTTGACTTTGCCGACAAAATGGGTTTTTGACAAAATGTGTTTTTTGACAGTCAATAAAGGAAAGATAGTTGTTTTGACGGACCGAACTACGCGAGTTTGATTCTCACCGAGTGTGAGATACGTAGGCAACCTTTAAACGGGTCCAACTCCCATATATTTCAGAATAAGTTTTAATGGCAGAACGCCAAGATATTCAATTTTGCCTTAACGACCACTTTTTTGACCAGTCAATTCCTGGGGCCCGTTTCGTTTTTCAGAAAAGATAGTTTTGGGGCAAATAAAAATTTCGCTTTCATCTAAGAATTGCCTTAAATAAATGTGCAGAATGAGCACGAGTCAGAATACAACCGAAGCTATCATAAACAAGGTCCCCTTAAGTTTGCACAGGTGGTGGAGCGACTTGGGCGAGCAAGGACAAGATGCCGTTAAGCTGTACTTGGGAGATCTAGTGGGGCTGCTAAATATTACCCCGAGAGGAGACATCATACGAGCTTTGATCTCATTTTGGGATCCGGCACACAATGTGTTCCACTTTTCAGACTTTGAACTCACACCAACACTGGAAGAATTAGCCGGATATGTCGGAAGACCAAAAGTCCCTATGAGGGATCAATACCTTATTGCACCAAGGGTAGTGACAGTACATCGGTTTTTGGATACGGTAAAGATCCGCAGAACTGTACACAACCCAGACTTATCAGAAGGGTTCTGTACTTTGGCATTTCTATATGACAAATATGGTCATTATGGGGGCTTCACCAAACACAAAAGCAAAATCTGCAGCGGAGACAACCAGTTAAAATGGGAGGAGCATAGACGCATCGCCTTCATGATAGCTTTCCTAGGTTCATTGATATTTCCTAGAAAAGATGGGCATATCAACATACAAGTGGCAGGGGTCGTCAGCACTTTGATGAAACAGAACAACAGTACTTTGGCTCCCATGATAATATCGGATATCTCTCGTGCACTCACTATCTGCAAAGCTGGAGGGACTTTCTTTGAAGCTTGCAATGTATTGCTCCAAATGTGGATGATCGATCACTTATGTCGTCATCCGCAATTTATGAGGTATAGTTCACCAAAGAAAACTTGTATAGAAGAATTTCCTGCAAGGGTCGAGGGACATGAGTTGCCAGAGGGGATCAGCGGATGGATACGACTTTTGCGTTCGACTACAGCCAGCAGAATAGAATGGACGTTTGGTTGGCTACCCATGGAAGAAGTCATATATGCATCAGCCGCAGAATCGTATTTATTGCTAATGGGCCTCAACAGCATCCAGCCCTACGCACCAGGTCGAGTATTGAGACGGTTGGGACGATGCCAAATAATCCCAAAAGAAGAAGACCTCAGCCCACACGTAGTTGAAATTGGACCAGGAGGACAGTTCCCTGAAGCACTGGTCCGAAAGATTTGGAGTGAGTGTCAGACATTAAAAATAGACACTCGGGTGCGAGATCGAGCCCGGGGCGAAGTATCGTCGGAATATCCTGCATGGTATAGTAGAGATCTAGAACATCAAAGGCCCGCAAAAAGGCCTCACCTCAGGGAGTTTGCCGGAGCGTCACGAGAACAATGGGACTGGTTGGCTAGAGAAGAAGCCTATAGAACAAAGATCAGCAGGATAGAACAACGGACCCAAGAGCTCCAATTTGAAATGGATGTGCAAACTGCCGCCAACGAAGGAGATAAAAAGAAGTTGGCACAAGAAAATGACTTTCTGAGAGCTCAAATCCAGCAAATGAAAAGGGATGCTGACAGACAGTTGAGGAGTCGGGCGGACGAAAAATTGATAAAGGGTTTGAAAAGCCAGGTTGCCGACGTCCAAAGAGAATTGGAAGAGTCTAAAGCCCAAACAATGAGGATCCGAGCTATCTGGAGAAAAGAGGCACATCAACATGCACTTCACCTACAACGGGTGGAAGAGGATTACACTGAGATCATCACTAGCCTGAGGGAAGCAAATGTTGTCCTCAGGGAGCGGGTTTTCAAACAAGCCCAAGATGCCAGAGCGGACCTCGACCGTTGCCACAATTTGATGGCCCGGCTGCAAGGACAAGTGGATAGGCTCCTAGACCAAGTCACCAACAATGCTCGAAGATTGGGGACGAAAAACCAGCAGATAGAGCGGCTACTCGGAGAAAGGGACATGATCAAGGACAGAATTGGAGAAATCGGGCACTATGTCACCATGAAGTGCCTAGCTTGTGAACAAATGCCCCGCACCGACCTTTTTGCTTCAATTATGGGCTATGTTCATCGGATCATGGAAGAATTAAGGGGACTACACAATGACCTCACACCCAGGCCCGCGGCAAGGCCGAATGATGCCTCGCGGGCCCCCAGGAATTTTAGAGCAGTAGACTTTTGATTGAAATGTATTTTTGAAATATTGGGTCAAGCCAGTTGGCATGTTATTTTACGTTTTCAAGTCAAGCATTCCTTTTATGTTGTAAGACCTGTTTTGTAACTTTAAGGTTTTATTTGATATAAAAGCTACTGAATTTTGCCACAATCCTGTTAACAGAACTACGCTCGGTCTGATTCACGCGAAAACGTGATACGTAGGCAATCCACATAAGATTCGACCACCACTAAAAAGAAAGAAAAAGAATCCAAAGGTTAAATAACAATAAGGCTTGCAAAGATAGTCGAAAAAGAAAAAAAGGAAAAAGAAAAAGAAAAAGAAAAAGAAAAAGGGCCGGAATGACGCATGTTAAGAGTACATGTAGAAAGGGTTATTTGGTTAGGTGCATTGCATCCAACGTGTTATAACATATCTGTCAAACTCGGTGAACTAACAAGTTTGTTGCATTTCCAGAAAAGTTTAGCAGTTGGTTTGACAGAATATACTGGCCAGCCATCACTACCGTACTAGATCCAAAGGACCGATTACAGTAAGCATGTCTAGTTATGGCAAGAGTCTCGAGGAAGAAAAATCCGAGCTACAAATCATGAAAGAAGAGGTAGACCGGTTAAAACAACGGATAACAGAGATGCACCTGGCCTGGGCTAGGGGACAGTCCTCACCAAACCTCCCTACTCTCGCCTCAGCTCCAGAACATCCACCCATCGATCCTTCGACAAGCGCCCCGATCTATCCATACTTTCAGGGGGAAAACCCTTATGCCACCCACACTCCACCAGCCAAACCAAATCCTCCTCCAGTCACCCCTGTTTTTGTGGCACCTCCACCTGCTACTCTACAAAGGCCGTCCGGCGAGCCGCATGTTCAGATCCATGACAACTCTTACTATCCTCCAGAGCCTACCTTTAGGGCTCCTGAACCACAATCACATACCCCTCACTGGGATAATCCGGCAGAACCGGAAAAGCACTTCCAAAGTTCGGAACACGAGGAAGTTGTCAGAAAAGTTAAAAGCCTGGAGCAGTCCTTCAGGAACATGCACGGTTTGGGCAACCAGGTCAGCGTCGCCTATAAGGATCCGTGTCCATTTCCGGACGTCCAGTTGCCAGCAGGGTTTAAAATGCCCAAATTCGACCTATACGAGGGGCATGGCGACCCAGTAGCCCACCTCCGAGGGTTCTGCAGTAAAATGAGAGGGGCCGGAGGACGGGACGAACTTCTGATAGCTTACTTCGGCCAGAGTCTGGGAGGATCTGCGCTGGAGTGGTACACTAGACAGGATCCCGGTAGATGGTTTACGTGGGATGATTTGGCTCAAGCTTTTATCGGCCAGTTCCAGTACAATCTTGAGATAATCCCTGACCGCCTATCATTGTTAAAATTAGAGAAGAAGCCCGCTGAAAGCTTCAGGGAATTTGGTTTCCGGTGGAGGGAACAGGCGGCCAGGGTAGATCCGCCGATGAGAGAAAGCGAGATGGTGGACTACTTCTTGCAGACATTAGAGCCCACCTACTTCGGACATCTGGTAACGTCCGTAGGCAAATCATTCACCGAGGTGATAAAAATGGGGGGTATGATCGAGGAGGGTTTGAAGGCCAACAAGATCATGAGTTACTCAGCACTGAAAGCCACCACTCAGGCTATCCAAAGTGGTACTGGAGGAGTATTGGGGAAAAAGAGGAGAGAGGAAGTTGCGGCCGTCGAGTCCGGGGCATGGTTCGGAAATAGAGGCCCCGCACCCCAATATAGCCCACCCCAACCTCACCACCAAAATTACTCCCACAACCCATATAACCACCCGCAACATTACTATCCCGCACCTGATCCCCATTTTACTGTCCACCATGCACAGTCCTATTCTGCACCTCCTGTCCATGCACCGTGGCGTGCACCAAACCCGCAAAACAATCACCCACCCCCAAGAGCTTACGGAAACCCCTCGGGCACGAGTTTCCGTCCGAACCAGGCATTCAGGGGCGACAGGGCGCCGAGGCCAAAGACTTTCACTCCCTTAGGAGAGTCTTACACCAGTCTGTTCCACCGGTTGAAGCAAGTAGGGTTGCTAAATCCGGTTGAAGCTAAGCTACCAAACCCCCTCCCGAAGAACCTGGACCATTCAGTGAATTGTGCCTACTGCTCGGGATGTCCGGGACACGATACAGAAAAGTGTTGGAGGCTAAAGACGGCCATCCAGGAGCTCATTGACACTCGCAGGATTGAGGTCCAGACTCCAACAGAGCCCAACATCAACCAAAACCCGCTTCCAACTCATCGTGAGACCAATATGATCGAGTTGGTACGGGCGGAGGAAGGAAAGGAGAAAGCCTCTCAGACTGTAATGATGATTAAGTCTAGCGGGGCGGGAACGAGAAAAGGGCCAAGCCTTGACGAGTCGCCCAGTTGCAAGAAGGACATACCAGGAGAGTCGGAAGCAGGAAAGGAAAGTGTGAACGAAGTACCGGTGAAGCCGGCCAAGATAGTTGTACCAGGGGCAGCAATCAAGCCCATTTTTACAGTAGCAGGCGTTCGAATGGATCCTTTCGTCATCCGGCCAGCAGCGCAGTTGCCAGTAACTGATAGCCGGGCTATCCCATGGAATTATGCTCGGATTACAACGACCTACAGAGGAAAGGAGGTGAAAGAGGAAGTTTGTGAAGCCCAAGGGTTGACCCGCTCGGGGAGATGTTTTGCCCCTGCGGAATTGAGGAAGACCACTCCGGCAGCATTGAAAAAGCCGGTAACTGATGAAGAGGCAGAAGAATTCTTGAAAAAGATGAAGCTGCATGACTACTCTGTCTTAGAGCAGTTGAAGAAGACTCCGGCGCAAATATCATTGCTATCCTTGCTGATACATTCCGAAGAACATCGGCAAGCATTGATGAAAGTCCTGAATGAGGCACATGTACCGGATAAAATCTCAGTAAGCCATTTGGAGAAGATCGCCAATCGGATCTTCGAAGCAAATCGGATCACCTTCACCGATGACGAGTTGCCTGAGGAAGGCACTGAGCATAACAGGGCTTTATATCTTACGGTGAAGTGTGAAGAGGCGGTGGTTACCAAAGTCCTTGTCGATAATGGGTCCAGTGCTAACATTTGTCCTCTCTCTACACTGGGCAAATTAAAAGTAGACATCGGCAGGGTACGCAAGAACGGCGTATGTGTTCGAGGGTTTGACGGAGGAGGCAAAGCGTCGGTTGGTGACATAGTGCTAATCTTGACAATTGGGCCAGTGGAGTTCACCATGGAATTCCAGGTGCTGGACATGGTGGTGTCATATAACCTTCTGATAGGGAGACCATGGATCCATGCCGCAAGAACGGTTCCATCCAGCTTACACGAACTCATCAAGTTTGAGTGGGACCAACAGGAGATCGTCGTCCATGGAGAGAACGATCCACAATCAGGCACCATCATTCCCTTTGTTGAAACAGAAGAAGATGTTGGGCCGTGGGTATATCAAGTCTGCGATGTGGTGTCCGCCAACCGAGTTCCGGAAGGGGAATGCATTCCCGGCGACAGAACAATTACTGCGGATGTCATGGTGGCGCATGAAATGTTGAGACACGGTTTCATACCCGGTAAAGGTCTAGGTGCATCTCCGCAAGGAATCATACAACCGGTATCGGTGGTCGAAAACTTGGGAACCTTCGGCTTGGGATTCCAGCCAGCCTCAGAGGACATCCGGCGAGCAAAGAGGAGTAAGCAGAAGACATGGGTGCTCCCAAAGCCTGTTCCACGCCTTTCCCAATCTTTTGCCAGGTCCGGAGCAAGAGGATATCCAACGACAAAGATTCCCGGTCCTACAATCAGGCCAGACGAAGAGTTCTTCAGGAAGTTCGAGGACCTATTCACAGATGTATGTATGCTCGAGGATGGTGAAGGATCCAGTCACGCCGAGATACAGTTTGTGGGACCAAAGGCAAAACTGAATAACTGGAAGGCTACTCCTCTCCCTGTCCGGAAGGAGTCTTGGTAGTTTGTCTTGGATTGTTTTTCTTTCGAAATGTTGTGTTGGGGGTTTGTCCCCGGAGTAAAATCCAGTTGTTTTTTAGTTCATTTCTTGATTTAAGTTTGCGGTTTGTTTTCCCTTGTACAGTTCCCATTTAATGAAATTTGATTCCCTTCGTGTCTAATTTTGTTTATTTTTCCTTCTTTTTACTTTTATGAACAGCCTTCTTGCAACTGATCTTAATGATATGGCGTGCTTAAAGATTAATCAACCCAGTCTAGAAAGTCAATCGGGTTTCGAAATAATAACGCATGAAATAAGAAGTGACGAGAGTGAGTCGGAGTACGGCGATGATGAAGCCGTAGAAGAAATCGGTGAAGAATTAAGTCACTTCGAGGAAAAACCCAAACCGAATTTAAATGATACCGAGGCCGTTAATCTAGGGAATGCGGATGACGTCAAAGAAACCCGGATAAGTGTCCATATTGAACCCAATTTGAGAGAAGAATTGATCAAAACACTCATGGAGTTTAAAGACATTTTCGCATGGTCGTACGACGACATGCCAGGACTCAGCACTGATCTAGTGGTTCATAGATTACCCACCGATCCGGCATATCCTCCCGTCAAGCAAAAGCTGCGGAAATTCAAGACGGAGATGAGTGTGAAGATTAAGGAGGAGGTAACCAAGCAGTTGCAGGCGAAAGTCATTCGTGTCACTCGATACCCTGAATGGTTGGCTAATGTGGTACCGGTGCCAAAGAAAGACGGAAAGATCAGAGTATGCGTGGACTATCGCAATCTCAACAAAGCGAGTCCTAAGGATAATTTCCCACTTCCCAATATCCATATCCTGATTGATAATTGCGCTGGACGCGAAATCGGATCCTTTGTGGACTGTTATGCGGGATATCATCAGATTTTGATGGATGAAGAGGACGCAGAAAAGACGGCTTTTATCACACCGTGGGGGACTTATTGCTACCGAGTGATGCCGTTTGGTTTGAAGAATGCGGGAGCAACATATATGAGGGCGATGACTACGGTATTCCATGACATGATACACAAGGAAATTGAGGTGTACGTGGATGATGTGATCATAAAATCTAGGCGTCAAGAAGACCATGTTGCTGACCTCAGGAAGTTCTTTCAAAGACTCCGAAGGTACGACATCAAGCTTAATCCGGCCAAATGCGCATTCGGAGTTCCGTCAGGAAAGTTGCTAGGATTCATCGTCAGCCGACGGGGCATTGAGTTGGACCCATCCAAAATCAAGTCCATTCAGGAGTTACCCCCGCCGAAGAATAAAACAGAGGTAATGAGTCTGTTGGGAAGGTTGAATTACATCAGTAGGTTTATTGCCCAGCTTACGGCAACCTGTGAACCCATATTCCGCCTATTGAAAAAAGACGCGGCGATAGAATGGACGGCAGAATGTCAGGAAGCGTTTGACCGGATCAAAGGGTATCTGTCAAATCCACCCGTACTAGTTCCGCCTGAGCCAGGCAGACCCCTGATTCTTTATCTGACGGTCTTGGAGAATTCGTTTGGCTGCGTACTGGGGCAGTATGATCTTACTGGCCGAAAGGAACGGGCCATTTACTACCTCAGTAAGAAATTTACGGTCCACGAGGTTAAGTACACTCATTTGGAAAAGACATGTTGCGCCTTGACTTGGGTAGCCCAAAAGCTGAAACATTATTTGTCTTCTTACACCACTTACCTCATTTCGCATTTGGATCCGTTGAAGTATATTTTCCAGAAACCTATGCCTACAGGGAGGTTAGCAAAATGGCAAATATTACTTATCATATACGTGACAAGAACGGCTATGAAAGCTCAAGCCCTGGCCGATCACTTAGCTGAAAATCTTGTTGATGACGAATACGAACCCTCGAGGACGTATTTTCCAGACGAAGAGGTGTTGCAAATTGAGGGGTTAGAACCAACCAAGGATCTAGGGTGGAAGCTTTTCTTCGACGGAGCGGCGAACGCAAAAGGAGTCGGAGTAGGGGCCGTGCTCATATCTGAAACAGGACATCATTATCCTGTTACTGCTCAACTGCGTTTTCATTGCACCAATAATATGGCCTGAGTACGAGGCATGTATCTTGGGGTTGCGATTAGCGGTGGACATGGATGTACGGGACGTCTTGGTCTTGGGGGACTCGGACCTTCTGGTACATCAGATTCAGGGAGAATGGGAAACCAGAGATTTAAAGCTTATCCCATATCGTCAGTGTTTGCATGATTTGACCAAACGCTTTCGATCGGTAGAATTCAGGCACATCCCAAGGATGCGTAATGAGGTTGCCGACGCGTTGGCTACTTTAGCGTCAATGCTACATCACCCGGACAAGGTTCGTGTCGATCCGTTACACATCCATGTCCGGAATCAACATGCTTATTGTAACGTGATAGAGGAAGAGGTGGATGGTGAGCCGCGGTTTCATGATGTCAAGGAATACCTCAGGTTAGGAGTATACCCAGAGCAAGCAACCGGAGATCAAAAGCGAGCTATTCGGCGGTTGGCGAACGGATTTTTCCTTAGTGGAGGGGTGCTGTACAAAAGAACCCCGGATCTTGGGATTGTTGAGATGTATAGATGCAAGTCAAGCCACAACAGTGATGACGGATATACACTCGGGAGTTTGCGGACCACACTTGAGCGGTTATGTATTGGCAAAGAAGATTCTTCGAGCAGGATATTATTGGCTCACTATGGAGCGGGATTGTATAAGTTTCGTGCGAAGATGCCATCAGTGTCAGATACACGGAGATTTGATTCATTCTCCGCCGACCGAATTGCATACAATGTCCGCACCATGGCCGTTTGTCGCATGGGGTATGGATGTTATTGGACCTATTGAGCCTGCAGCTTCCAACGGTCACAGGTTCATTCTGGTAACGATTGATTATTTTACCAAGTGGGTGGAGGCCAAAACATTCAAATCGGTGACCAAGAAGGCGGTAGTGGACTTCGTACACTCCCACATCATTTGTAGGTTTGGAATTCCAAAGATGATCATTACGGATAACGGTGCAAATCTTAACAGTGGATTGATGAAAGAGGTATGTCAACAGTTCAAGATTACACACCGAAATTCCACACCGTATCGCCCAAAAGCAAACGGTGCGGTCGAGGCAGCAAACAAGAACATAAAGAAGATATTGAGGAAGATGATAGAAGGGTCTAGGCAGTGGCATGAAAAGTTACCATTTGCGCTGTTGGGTTATCGCACTACCGTCCGGACTTCGGTAGGTGCAACTCCTTACTTGTTGGTATACGGGACCGAAGCAGTAATACCCGCAGAAGTTGAGATTCCGTCCCTCCGAATTGTCGCTGAAGCTGAGATTGATGACGACGAGTGGGTCAAAACCCGATTAGAGCAATTGAGCTTGATCGATGAAAAGAGATTGACAGCAGTATGTCACGGCCAATTGTATCAAAAGAGAATGGCGAGAGCATATAACAAGAAGGTACGTCCCGGGAGATTTGAAGTGGGACAGCATGTGCTGAAGAGAGTTCTACCCCATCAGGCCGAAGCGAAAGGCAAGTTCGCTCCAAATTGGCAGGGACCTTTTGTGGTGACTAGAGTATTATCCAACGGCGCTCTATGTCTGACTGATGTTGAGGGAAGATGCACCGATATGGCTATCAATTCTGATGCGGTCAAGAGATATTATGTGTAATTCTTTAATGCATTTGTCAACGTTTGGTTTCGTTTGTGTGTATTTGGCATTTTTCGGAGAATGAAATGACAGAGGCAATTTTTCTACTACCCAAACACTTTAACCTTTGTTTCCCCATTTGAGCCTTAACTATTCTTTCATATACCCTCTTTCGGAATCATCAAGGAAGATGCGTAACAGAACAGAAAAGAAACAAAGAAGTAATACAAGAAAAAGTGAACTACGTTCGACCTGATTCCTCAAGAAGGATACGTAGGCGCCACACGGCTCGGTCATAATAAAATAAAAAATCAAAAAAATCCCCCAAGCAACAAAACTGGGGCAGAAGTCATTGTTTCGTTTGAAAGATAGTATGGATTCCGAAAGTTGTAGTAAGCTAACCGTTGAGGCTAAACCCCTTTCTTCAGCCTCGCGCGCAGAAACCATATCAAGAACCAGAAAGACCTCTCGATCAGTATTTGAGAAGTGCCAAGTCATGTGAATGAAAGCCAAGAGTGACATCCCGACCCTCGATTGAATCCAGGATGCACAAGCCGAAAGGGGATAACGCTCTAGAGGGAATCTCAGGGGTGATACCCCGCCGCAAGGAAAGAAAGCATAAATGAGAGAGCCTTAACGGTGAAAACCCTCGCGGGCACCTTAAGGCGAAGGAAGTTGAGAGAAGTAAAATGAGAGAGTCTTACGGTGAAAACCTTTACGGGCACCTTAAAGGCGACGGGAGATAGAGAGAAATGAGAGAATCTCATTAGTGAAAACCCTTTGAAGGGCACTGTGAGGTGACAGGACGAGATGGTTACAAGATGTCTGCATAAGACAAGGTTTGGACATCCGTTTACCTCTAGCAGGACGCGGCATCAGAAAGTGATTGATATGAATAGACTGGGTAGTTTAATCTCAAAGGCGCGGCATAACCATTGGATCAGGCACACATTCAGATAAGTTTTCCTATTTTTGAGTTCAGAAAAGTTTTTCTCTTCTTTTGTCATTTGCGGTCGGTATTCTTTTCTTTTCTTTCATTTTCGAAAATTGATTTTTCAAAGCTTACTACCAAGTCTCCCAAAGCAGTATATTGAAAGTGAATAGGCATGGAACAAGGCAATGAGACAAAAGTCGTTACGATAGTGAGATTGGGATGACAGGCTGAGTGGAAGGTTCGCAAGAATTATGGAGTATGGTGGGCACATGTGGCATGTCCGAAAGATGATTTCACGCAACAGATCACCGGCTAAAAAGAGTCGGATCAAACCAAAGAGTGGAATAAAAGGAAAGATGAGAGGTCGTTCGTGGAAAGAGCATCGTCCCCAGCAAGCGTCAACGTCGCCCTCAAAGTTCGAGAGAGGCCAAGCAGCTGAAAGAGAAAAGAAAATGGCCCCAACAAGAGTGGCGCGACCGCTCACTGCGTTTTGAAACTAACAATTTTTCTTTGATTTAAAGCAGGAAAAGAGGGTTCGTTGGCGAGAAAGCCTACCATCCAGAAGTTTATCAAACTGGGGCAGAAAATTTTCTCCTGTTGCGAAAATTTTCTGGAAAGCAAGACTCAGAGGATAAGGGTAGAAAGCAACACAAGATTTCGGGAAGTACCAGCTCCGAGCAGAATAGTTTTGAGAAAGGCCAGACGGCACGATGGGGTAATATTTGAGCTCGGTATCACCCCCAGCAGTTGTGGGAAAATAAAACAATGGCTTCAAAATTCTCCTAGCAGTATTACATCCCATAATTTGTTCAAGGAGGCAAAAGCGTGAGTCCCAGAGGAAGTATGGGAAGAAGGAAGAGGATGAGGGGTGAAGGAAACAAAGAATACTTCCTCAGCAGCATCACCCCCAGCAGGCGAGTAAACAGTTCCAAAAATATCCCCAGCAGCCAGAAGAAAAGTAACACGACCTAGGGGAAAGCAATTCCGAGACAGGATAATTCAGAAGTGAAGGTGGTCCGAGAGGTAATGCAGGAACAAGGAAATGGTACAAAAGGCAAAGGAAGGTAATCAAGATAGGATGAAATCAGTGAGTAGTAGTTGAAGTCAGGGAGCCCGCCTGGAGAATGGAGTGGCGATTTTATTTTTGAAGTAGTAGTTGAAGTCGGGGAGCCCGCCTGGAGAATGGAGCGGCGATTTTATTTTTGAAGTAGTAGTTGAAGTCAGGGAGCCCGCCCGGAGAATGGAGTGGCGATTTTATTTTTGAAGTAGTAGTTGAAGTCGGGGAGCCCGCCCTGGAGAATGGAGTGGCGATTTTAATTTTGAAGTAGTAGTTGAAGTCGGGGAGCCCGCCCGGAGAATGGAGTGGCGATTTTATTTTTGAAGTAGTAATTGAAGTCGGGGAGCCCGCCCGGAGAATGGAGTGGCGATTTTATTTTTGAAGTAGTAATTGAAGTCGGGGAGCCCGCCCGGAGAATGGAGTGGCGATTTTATTTTTGAAGTAGTAGTTGAAGTCGGGGAGCCCGCCCGGAGAATGGAGTGGCGATTTTATTTTTGAAGTAGTAGTTGAAGTCGGGGAGCCCGCCTGGAGAATGGAGTGGCGATTTTATTTTTGAAGTAGTAGTTGAAGTCGGGGAGCCCGCCTGGAGAATGGAGTGGCGATTTTATTTTTGAAGTAGTAGTTGAAGTCGGGGAGCCCGCCTGGAGAATGGAGTGGCGATTTTATTTTTGAAGTAGTAGTTGAAGTCAGGAAGCCCGCCTGGAGAATGGAGTGGCGATCTATTTTAATTTGTTTGAGGAAAGCGGTTGAATGTAACAGAAATCTCCGGCATGAATCCAAGTTCGTAAGCAGAGGGAGGCAACAAGGATCAGAACAGATATATTCAGATTGCGAAGGAGAATAGTTCAAAGATCATGAAGAAGGAAACAACGGTCGGAGTTCGGCAATCAAGATAGGCCGAACTAACAATTGGCAGAACAAAAAAAAAAGCATCAGAAGGAACACCAAGTCAGACAGGATGGCAAGGAGCGCGACAAGATCAAGTTAAAAAGGATAGATAAGAACTTGTAGTACTGTAACTTAGTCTAGCTTCTTGTTTTTGTTGCTTAGAACGGTGTAACAAGGAGATCAGCTAAGCAGTGGTAACAGTAGTAACAACAGTAACAGCTGTAACAGCGAGACCGCAACAGTCATGGTAGTCCCAGCTACCAGAACTTCCCGAACTACATTGGCCTGATTCCCTTTTAGCCAGGGATATGTAGGAAACCTCTGAAGCAGGGTGCGGTCAAAGCTTTTCAAAATGCTTCACAATGGAATACTCGAACGGGTAAATCGTTCATAGTTGCTCACTTATCTTTGCACGGAAACTCTTCGTGTCCCCGAGCAAAGAGGGGCAGCTGTGAGCACGTGATTTTTACCTTACACATTGAGTTATTCCTATAAAATTCAAAATAAATAATTTTTCCTTAGTTTTTAAATGTTGTGTGAATTTTGTGCATGTTATTTGCGTGTGATAAACGAAAATACAAAAATTTGCATCTTTAGGAAATTAATTCTTTTCCTAACAAATTAAAGAAAAAAAAAATAAAATAAATAATCAAAAATTAGTTGACTTTTAAATTAAAAAATTGTCAAAAAGAGGTGATTAGTTTAGTTTTTAATTAGTGCTTAATAATAATTACAAAGTAGTATAAATACAAAATACAAAAAATATAATGAGAAGAGTAAGGGAAAAGAAATGAGAGAATTGGGCCAATAACCCGAAAATTCTTTGGCCCAATCGTCCCTACCCAGCCAGCCCAACATCCCAGCCCAAAACCAGACCCATCCAATTAACCCGGATCCATCACCCCATTAATCTTAGCCGTTGGATGTAACAATCCAATGGTTGAGATTAATCACTATATTTTAAATTATCAAAGACCCCCCCAAACCCGTTACACCCCTCCATTTCCCCCCAAACCCTAAAAATCCCATTTCCCTTCTCTCAAAATCGCCGCCCCATGCCACTGCTGACCGCTCGCCGGAAATCGCCCACGGCGGCGGTCAGCCACCAAACAACTCCAAAATTACACCATCAAATCCCCATAACATCTCCATTCCAACCCCCAGAACATCTAGTTTCGAATCCCTACCAATCGGCTCGAATCTCCAATCTAAGAATCGAGCGGAACCCTAGCCGCCTCTGTTTGACGCCAAAACCATCTCCCACCACCACTAGGTTTCCCTCACACCACCACTACCTCCATTTCGTGTCAAACATTACCCCAATTCGCCGACTGCCGAAGCACAAAAGACCTAGGATTTTGCTTCATACGGTTAAGGCATGAAGAGCAATTTGGTTCGAATTGGAATTTAGTCGTGTGTTCTCACGATTGAAAACACACGGTTAAATTCCGTTTCAAATCCAAAATACAATGAAAGATAGGCGAAAGGCATTTCACATATTGAGCCGCCATGATTTCTCCGGGTATCGGCTCTAAGTTCTCTTTCTCTCATTTCTTTTATCTATTAGTCTATTTCAATCTCACTGCCTCGTCTCCATTTTTCTTCCCTTTTCTGCTTAACTTGGAGTTAAAGTTAGTATGTTTGCCTGAGCATTTCGAATCGCTGATTCAACATTGTTTGTTGTTATTTATGTGATTATATGTTGTGATTGATTCAACAAATGTCGTCGAGTAGTTAGTTTCGCAAATTCTTTAATTTAGCCGAGATTTGCAGAATCACTGTTTTGCCGACTAATTGGTTATCCATGTTATGTGTTGTAATTAATTGAATGTCGTCGCTTAGTTATACGAATTTTCCCGTTAGAACACTGGATGTTGATTAAGATTGGTGATTTGATCAGGAGTCATTACCAAGCTAAATGCTTGAATTGAAATGTTCTACTTAGTAATATTTGATTCTGTTGATTAAATTAGGAAGTTATTTGAAACTGAAATGAGGTTTGGAATTAGCTGACTAGGAAGTTATGTGTTAGTATTTTTAAATACTGTTAATGTCCTGCACATGAGACTGATTAGTGGGATTTACTGCCACAGCAGAGCAGCCCACCAGTTGTCCCCTGCTACTGATTTTTAAGTGACAAACCCATGCCTAGACATGTAGTAGTGGAGGTAAAAGAGAATAACATGGGCAAAGATGGGGGAGGGGATTAGTTTAAGTGATAAAAGGTCTGTTTTAGCTATAAATACAGGGAGGATATACAGTAGGGAGGGGATACACACAGTAAGGGCTCACAATACACATATACAAGAATATAGATAGAGAGAGCTAGGAAGTATAGACCAAAAGACTGTTTCATTGGCTTTTGGTTACTGTTTTCGTGTGTTTTAGTTGGGAGTGGCTGAGTGTTTGGTCATTTGGTTGCCTGTTGTTCCTGTGTTGGTGTTGCTGATCTCCTGCTGCATGCTACTGCTGTGTTGAGTTTGTTGTTGGCTTGGGTTATTGTGTGGCTGCTGTTGGTCCATTATTTGTTGTTGATTCTGCTGTGGTTCTTAGTTCTCTGCTACTGCTGTTAGTTTGTACCTGGCTGCTGATACACTGCTGTTGTTGCCCTACTGCATAGCTGATCTTTTGGTTCTTTAATTGCCAGGTACACATTCTAGAGACTGTTTTCCATACAGCATATCCAGTTGATATAAAATGAGACCCCAACCTCACTGGAGACCGTAGTAACTGCCATATCTCCCTTTATAATTGACTGTATCAGTTTAGTCGTAATCAGGACTACTTTTTTTTCTTTAAATGATTTGGATTTGTTGAATACTTAATTAGTAATGGTGTATTAGAATGGGAGACAGTTGAAAATGTTTGTTTGAATCTATAGGTATATCTTCTTTACATTCTGAAACATACATGAGCTTTAGCATCTTGAAACATGTATGAGCTATAGGTATATCTTCTTGCATTATGATAATGAAAAACAGAGATTCAATTGTTAAGGAAGATAATTTATGGCCTATGCAAACCTCATGAGCTAACGGCAGTTATAGACAAAAACTTTAGAAACGGTTCAGTAGATTTTGTTCACTGTTTCTACGGTGAACTGCTATTATGTTGGCTCGAAATGTTGAAATGCAAAGTCCTGTTAAGCTTTTAGTATACAAATCTGTTCATTGTTAACTTCAATTTGCAATACTTAAGAGTGACTAATAATTACACAAAAATTGGCTAGTTTTCAGTAGGTTATTAAGGGAGATAATTCACAGCTAGGTTTTTGCAAAATACAATAAGTAATCCATGAATTAGACCATGAAGAGTTTGGTATGTGATAGGCTCAATCAGTTAGAGCAGAAGCGATTATGGGCTTCGCCTTCATTTCGAGACCACAACACCCTCACTGCGTACAAGACAATGGATTAGGTGGAAAAATAATCAACCAAAAATGTTAGTTTGATGTATCTAGTTCGGAATTTACTAGGTTACTTGAGTAAATAACATCGCTTTAAATAGCAATCTGAATAAAATTAGTAACTAATGTTAGTGATGAACGTTAGCGTGAAGTTCAAAAATGACTTTGGTATTACACCCAGTTAACTCCATCGGTACAACTCATCTAATATGATCGGTTTAAATTAATTAGAGAATGGTTAGATGGTTCTGATATTTTGTCAAATTCGTACGCTATTTATAGTTTTTTTTTAGTTTTAGTATTATTCCTTTGTAGAACAAGGCATAAAACAATTTCCTCTATGCAAGCTCGAGCGCAATTTCCGTTCACATTGATCTAATAACTAATAAGGGGTCCGAGCTTATAAACATGCAATAAATTAGGACCTTTTCTCTTTTATTTTAGAGACGAACTTAATAGAAAAACGTAGACACTTTTAGGATTGTCCTTTTAAAAATGAACGAGACGAGCCTCGCCAAAAATACACAATTGTGGGGCCCTCGAATAATAGTCATGGAAACTTAGATTTGGAAGGACCGTCTAGTGAATTTCACGGTTTTTTCCCCAAAGTTAAATAGACGATAGACTCTTTAGGCACGATTTGAAATAAAAATTACTTTCCTGAATACGGGTGTGCATTTATGCGACCCAAATCTTACTCTCGGCGAAACTGAAATACATTAGAGTCGCAGGCGTACTGGTTACGGCGCGGCTCGAAATGCGCTTTCGTAACGTCGCAATTCTTCTAAAAATAAGAGCGGAGCATTAAAAGCACATAATTAAAATATATAAAAGAATCAGATAGAAACAAAAACTGCAATTGAGCGACCGTGCTAAAACCACGGAATCCGGGAGTGCCTAACACCTTCTCCCGGGTTAACAGAATTCCTTATCCAGGTTTTTAGTTCGCGGACCGTAATATAGAGTCAAACCTTTCCTCGGTTCGGGATCAAACCGGTGACTTGGGACACCATTATTTTTTCCAAGTGGCGACTCTGAATTAAATAAGTTGATCCTGTTTCGATTGTCCTTTAATTGGAAAAACTCCCTTGTGCCCTCGCGGGTGCGTAAAAAGGAGGTGTGACAATAGTTATTCTTTCTTGGTTGTCATCATAAAAAAGAGGGAGATTCTTAAGTTAAATTCCAAGGTTCAATGATGACAATATTTAATTATCCTATTTTGCGGGAATCGTCAAAAGGAAAGAAAAGCAATGAGAAGTTATCTAAATGTGTGATTGCTAAATCAATGGAGCTATAGAAGGAATTAGAAGCCTGATGATCTACTCGGCCCCAATCAAGGCAATCAGATTATCATTTAAGAAGTTATTGCCATATTCAGCTTCCTTAATTAAAGCCTAGTCAAGTGATTGATTTTCTCGTAAATAAAAGATGTGACAAGGAAAGTCATGATCGAATCTGGTCTTTCCCAAAGAGCAGGATTCAAAGAGGTGCCCCTTGGGTCAAATCCTTTTGAAGATCTCGTGCCTCTATTTCTGGTCAAGACTCAATGACTCTTTTGCTCTCCTATAAAAAGGCTGCCTGACTGCCTAGTTCAATTGGAAGACTTGTGCAAATACACACAATATTTTCTAAGTCTCTCTACTTCTTAGCCTAAACACTGTAATCTAAAGTTTATGAGTGTCTCAAAAGATTGGAAGAGTTAGAATACAAAAGAGAGTTGTGTCATTATTAGAGACTTACTGTTGCTGAGCTTTGTTGGTGGTGAACGAATCAAAGTCATTCATGTTGTAATACTTTCAAGATCTAAAAGGAACCCTTGTGACCCAAGAAAAACTAGATGTAAGTACCACATCGATATCGAACCCGTATAAAATTATTATGTGGCATTTCTCTTTCTGTTCACTATTATTTTACTTCTGCTCTCGATCTAGTCAACTAAAATCACCGTTAGTTAACCAAGTTTGTAATAGACCACAATTCACCCCCCACCCCTCCTCTTGGACTTTCATTTTAGTTATGGGTGCTTACTCAATATTTATCTAAATATTTTTATAATTACATACACAAATTTACTAAATTTTATCAAAGATAATGAGTGTTTGAGCACCCAAAAATAACACACAAAGCTGACTTCAATGTGCATGCGATTGTACTGTGTAAGTCTTAAACTTTTAGAGCCCGTTTGGATTGGCTTAAAAAATTGGATTTTAAGTATAAGTGCTTAAAAGCATTTTTAAGTGTTGGAGCTTGTTTTATAAATAAGCAGTTAAGTGTTTGGATAAAACGATGTAACTTAAAAAAAGTTATTGAAGTGTTTGGTAAATAAGTGCTGGTAAGCATTTGTTTATGTTAAAATGACTGAAATATCCTTAAAGTTGTTAACGTTATAAAGAAAATGATTACAATAATATTTTATTCTAAATTAATACATCTACAAAAAAAATTATAATTTAATTCATTTTCAATTTAAACCGATTGCCTAAATATAAATTATTTATTTAAATAACATGTAATAATCTATTATTTGACCAAAAAAATATTTTTTCGGCTCATAGCTTCAAATTCTTTGTTAACATGTAGACTCGTTGAAAATTTTGATTTGGATTATAGTTTCACCAATTTAAAAAATGAGGGATTAATCAACAACAATCTTTTTAAAAAAATGTTATGGAAAAAGAAACTAAAACAAAACAATATATATAAAATGTTAAATGTATTACAGAGTTAAAGGTGACTTTACGTTTATAACTTCAACAATTGATAAAGTTTGGGGGAATGGCAACAGATATTGAAAGTGACAGAGGAAATGAGAAAAAGAAAAAATTGGGGTATTTTTAAAATTACATATAAGTATTAGGGATAGCAACGTAAATTACTTGGTCAAAGAGGGATGACTTTTAAGCTAGAAAAAAAAAAGTTGGGATTACCCAACTTATCATTTTTGGCTTAATTTGGACCTTCTGGCTTAAAAGTATTTCACCTTTAAGCAAATTTTTACTTTGCCAAACACCTCAATAAGCTAAAAAATGGCTTAAAAACTGGTTTGACCGGCTTTTAAGCCCATCCAAATAGGCCCCTAGATCTACTTGGGTGGGATGAACCGATTAAATGCATTATCTGACGAGACAAAGATCACTTTTGGCGTGGCTGAAATTATTTATATTCGATAGTAGTAAAAATATTTAAAATTTATATATTTATAAATATAATATATGAAAAAAAATTACAAAAAATATGTATTTTTTTTACTATTATTTTAAGAGTAGTTACAATATTATTATCAGAAAAAAGTAAAATAACATTAGTTTTTGCTATACGCATATAAAAGAAAAAGAACAGATAATAATGGACAAAATTGTCCAATTTAGCTTACAAAATGGTTTCGTCACAGCAAAAAATAAGAAAAGGTAGGTTTGTGTAATTGTTGAAACCGCTTGGTAGACATCTACACCAACAAAAACCTCAGGGGGTGTTTGTGACATTATTCCCTAAAAATTACTACTAAAAGACGAGATCTGCACTTTTCTTAACTTCAAACTAATTAAAATAATGTGTTTCTTTGAATATTGATTCACAGTGGACCAGAGCATTTATGAACTAACTTAGTTGCTCAAGAAACTTAACCTTCTTCAAACTAAGAACAAATATGTCTTCCACTGAAGATTCAAAAGCTGAATTGACAGTGGATTATGATCGATTGAAGGAAATAAACGATTTCGATGAGACAAAAGCTGGTGTTAAAGGACTAATTGATTCTGGAACTTTGAACATACCAAGAATGTTCATTAGGCCACCAGATGAACTTGTTGAAGAGTTGAATCTGTGTAAGTCAACTCTACAGATTCCAGTAGTGGATCTAAGTGGCATAGAAGTTGAAGATCGACGTAAGAAGATTGTTGATGAAATAAGGGAAGCATCAGAAAAATGGGGATTTTTCCAACTGATAAATCATGGGATTCCTTCTTGTGTTTTGGAAGGAATGATTGATGGGATTCGTAAATTTCATGAACAAGATATTGAGTTAAAGAAAGAGTATTATACGCGTGATCATACGCGAAGAATTAGATATGAGAGCAATTATGACCTTTATCAATCAAAAACTGCAAACTGGAGGGATACACTCAACATTTCTATGCTAGTTTCTAGTAATATTGAACCTGAAGAAATACCAGCAGTTTGCAGGTAATTAAGCATCTCTATTTCTTTTTAATTCCTTGGATGATGAAGTCTTAACTCCTATGGTCACCCGTATGGTGATAGACAGTGGCCAATGTTATTCTTGTAGTTTTTTTTGGTTTCACACCCGGTCTCTGGTCGCCTCTTTGGGACCCTGCAAATTCGGATTTGCACCGAAAAGTTAAGCGCTTCCTACCCGGGCTTGATTCCAACACTCTGGTTAATTCTATGTGAATTATACACTTATATCTGTACTCAACATCGAAAATATTGGGGTCATAGACGAGGCCTACCAAAAGCGATTCCATTCCCAGGACTTGATCATCCACAAAACTCTTGTTAATTTTGTGTGATCTTTTAACATCGAAAATATTGGGTTCATAGATGGGGCTAATGCTGTGAAGGTTTGTCTGGGACGAGCTGGTTGTTTGTATTGAGGACATGGCAAAACAAAACCAGAGCAACCTATGAGTTATTTTTAGATATGTTCCGCTGGACGTGCCCTTATTTAGTACGTAATCAGGAGGTCAAGGGTTCGAGGTGTGAAAACAAACTCTTGCAGAAATGAAAGATAATACTGTGTACAATAAATCCTTGTGGTCTGACTCCCCGTGCATTGCCAGTGGCAGATGCAGCGTATAAACTACGGGTTCAACTGAACCCATAACTTTCGAGCGGAATAAAGATTTATATGTAAAAATTCATTAAAATTACAAAAATAGTAAATATGAACCCATAAATTTAAAAATACAATGGGTTCAATGTTAAAAGCCTTAAAATTGAACCCATAAGATTTAAATTTTGGATCCGCTTCTGTGCATAGTAGGAACTTATTGCACCGGCTGGCCTTTATTATTGCACCGTCTGCCCTTTATTACTGATACTGCATACTGAAAACTTTGAATATAGAGCATTTTACTTCATCTTACGGAATTCCTCTATCCTTGGCACAATTATTTGACATGTTAGGCTAGGTTACATCTTAAATTTTATCACATTTCTGTAACTATAGTGATCACGAATCTTCTCCTAATTCCAGGAGCACATCCATTGAGTATATAAATCATGTCACAAGGCTAGGAGAAACTCTATTCAGCATACTATCTGAAGCACTCGGGCTAAAATCAAACCACTTGAAAACCATGGAATGTGCGGAAGGGAAAACATTTGCATGCCATTACTATCCGGCATGTCCACAACCAGAGCTAACACTTGGTGCTTCTAAACATACAGATACTGCTTTCCTTACTATTCTTCTTCAAGATCAAATTGGTGGCCTTAAAGTCCTGCACGATAACCAATGGATCGATGTTGAGCCAATTTCACAAGGTCTGGCTGTTAATATTGGCGAGAGTCTTCAGGTTTGTTTTGTGTAACTATTTCCACAGCTTGAACCTCCTCGTCATATGGCAACAACTTTACCAGTTATGCCAAGGCTCCCCTTCTATTGATACACAACATTGTGATCTCTTTTATGTTAGATTAAGCAAAGTTGTCTCACTTATTTCAATCTGATTTTGTAACAGATTTTATCAAATGATAAGTTTGTGAGCGTGAATCATAGGGTTATAGCGAACAAGGTAGGACCGAGGATGTCAGTTGCGTGCTTCTTCACTGGTGTTTCTGCAACTCCAAAGATCTATGGTCCGATCAAAGAGCTCATATCAGAGGAAAATCCTCCTCTTTATAAAGAATTTACAGTAAGTGATTACATTGCTAAGTTTTTGTCCAGGCCACTTGGTAAGTCAACTCTTGACCTTTTCAGACTTTAAAGCAATAACACCAATAACATACCGAGGGTTATCCCGTGTGGTATGGGGAGAGTAATGTATAAGCAGATCTTGCCCTAATTTTGTGAAAGTAGAAAGACTATTTCCAATATCAATACTTCATAAAATATATGATTATTTTTACAAGGCAGTTTCGACGTTTATGATTTGCTCTACAATAATGTTTTACCTTCGACTGCTAGATTAGCTAAGAGCAATGTTGCCTTTTCCTGTTTTTATCTTCAAATAAATAGGATCAATGTGAAGAACACAATTTTAATACTTTATGTATCGTTAATTTTCGTTACGTATTATTCATTTTCGTTCTTTTTGTTCACCCCCTTGTAAAATTAATCATATGAAGTGTCATACGAAAATTGGCAATAACTGCAGATGACAAATGATGCAACTCTGGAACTGTACTACTAAACTACTCTCTCTCGGTTTCATATTAAATGAGGTAGTTAACTCGTCACGAGTTTAAGAAAAAAGAATGATACTTTTAAAACTTGTGGTCTTAAAAGCTTAAGGGTTAAAGAGTTTGTGGGGCCATAACATTTGTGTGACTATAAAAGCTTCTCATTAAAGGTAAGTAAAATGAAAGAGTTTAAAGTCGAATTATTTCCAAATTTAGAAATGTGTCATTTATTTGAAAAAGACTAAAAAGGAAAGTAGTTCATTTAATATAAAACGGAGGGAGTAATTTACTGTGGTAGCTATAAAATAATGAATTATAATATGGGCGAAAAAGCGAAAGAATATGGTGCACTTTATATAGTAATGTAACAAAATATATATTGAGGGAATGTGCCAAAGGACAAATATGTAAGTCTAAAACGGTTCAAAAATATCCTAAACATAAGTCCGTACGATTTCCTAAAATGCGTCGTACCATTAAGATCATCAAACTCCTTATAAGTAGAATCTTTTCCCTTTACACTTTCCATGTGAAATTTTGTTCACATTTCACACACACCCAACAAAACATTGGTTACCATTACTATCCAGCAAGCCCACGACCAGAGCTAACTATTGGTACTGCTAAGCATACGCTTTTCTTGGGTGAAATTCAAAAATAGTCAGATTTACCACTGGTCGTTGAAAAATAGCCAAGTTTCAAAAGTCATCGAAATTTATTACTTTAAATCTGAGCAAAAGCACAGTTCAAAATTCGGAAAAAATATGCCCACAAATTGTACGAGAGTTCCAGCTTAAGTATGCTTGAACTCCCGTAAATTTTACAAGAGTTCCAGGATAACTAAACTGGAACACCCGCAAATTGTATGGGAGTTCAAGCATAATTATGTTGAAACTCCCACAAATTTTACAGGAGTTAGATTTATGTTTTAATGTCAATACCACACAAGAGGGGGGTAATTTATGTGGTTGACCATTATAAAAACTGGCTATACTATGATATTTTAACGCTTTTCTTATCATTCTTCAGGTTAAACAAAGCACAACTTTTTTGTTCTGATTGATCTTTTTTTTACAAATATATACTTTCTCTAGTCCACAATAAGTGACTAATTTGCTTTTGGCACAATTAGAAGGTAAATTAATTATAAGTCAACATAAATCACTACCAAAAAAATGTTATTTTCCGACTACAAATTCCGACTACAAAATAGTAGTCATAATTTTCCGACTACCATAGTCGGAAAAGTATAATTTATTTTTTTAATTTCTTTTTATATTATAGGCGACTGACTTTTCGACTGTAGTAGTAGTAAAATTTTGCGCAAAATCCCGCAAATTAATTTTTTTTTACCACTATAATCGGAACAAAGTCAATAATAAAATTTGACTAATCTTTTGACTATAGTAGTCGGAAAAGTTAAAGAAATTTCCGACTAAAGTAGTCGGAAAAATAAAATAACTACATATCTAGGTTTTATTTCGCTGATCTCCTCTCTTTTTTCAATCTCCTCTCTCTCGCCTCCTAACCTGCTCGCAACCACTCCGCTGCCACCGTCACTCCCCGGTAAGTATTTCTAAAGGCATATCAGTTGAAGTATATCCAAATCCATTGCAGAGCATTTTTTTTCTCAGATATTGCCTTTCATCCTCGCTAAAATCCCAGCCCGCTTCAATCCTAGACATGTTACCATTCTTCTGCGCCTATCTCTAGCCTTTGCTTCTTCTTTTTTTGGGTTTTATTTTTTCCAACGTAAAATCCTCTTAAGATTTTTGGTTTTCACTTATTATCATCCGAATTATTTTTACAAATTGCGCAAGACCCAGAAATTGATTAATTGAAATTATTGTTGTTTGTTGAAATTGGTGTTTGGGGATTGAATTAGTTGTATATTAGAAGCTCCATTTCAATTGAAACACATTTAGTGATTAACTAAGTTGGATCGAAATTTGTTTAAGAAGGCCAAAAAAGAGTGCTTTAAATTTTTGAGTTAGGTCTTAAATTTGATGAAATCTGAGGTTGATATTGAAAACTTTGGTTGTTGATTTGTCATGTTCTCTACCATGAAATTGAGATGAAGGTTGTACCAACCATGTTGGTTGGTTTTCATCAAGGAAGAAGATGGGTTTCTTCTTCTTTTTTCTTTTTACTTAATAGTATGTTAACTTAATGACACATTTTATGATTTAATTGGCGTGTGAGATTAGTTGGAGACTGTATTAATAGTTAATAGTTAAATTATCCTTATCAATTGGGTTCTGACGGTGGCTTAGCGGCACTTGAATTGCAGTCCAAGCCACGCCGATTCTTTTTAGCTTTGCCTCTGTGTTTTTGCGCGTTTTCTTTCTACTCTTTCATTCTTGGGGCTTTCTCATGTATTCTTATTCTATTCTAATACATTATTTTTTGTTCTTTTCTGTTCTTTTTTTAAGGTAGATGATTTGTTTTACAATACTTTGGAGTAGAATTCATTGAATGTGGAAATTCTAATTAACTTTGGAGTATAATACTTTGGAAATACTTTTTTGAATACAGATATTTTTGGATGTTAATTGTGTGATCCTGATCTGGCAATTTATGTATAGGAATTCTCCAACAAGTGGAAGTTGCGGGCTGCAAGGCAAAGGGAAGATAACATTTTGGTTAGCAATTTCATTGTTATAAGGTACGAAACATTTGCAATTTGCAATTTCTAACTAATTGATTGCTTTTACATGTTCAAAACCAATTTAAGTATTAGAATAAACTATAACAGTTGAATTGATTTTTCTTCGTTGAAGTTATTTGTGTTTGTCGTTATCATGTTTCGTTCACCTCTATTAGTCCGCGACTAGTAGCTTCGCTTGATTCTATGTATGATCGTGCTAAATCAATTTATTTCTAAGTTATCAGTTTGTTTCTAAGTTCTCGCTAATTTGTTTTCAGTTTGAACTAAAACTATAAGATTTGTAATCACCCTCAATCCGATGGACAAAATGAGGTATTGAACAAATATCTTGAAACACACTTAAGGTGCTATTGCAATGAAGATGTTGTTAAATGATATTCATTCTTGCGTATGACTGAGCATTGGTACAATAATTAATTAGTATTGACTTGTGAGGGATTTGGACGTAGCAAAGTCGGTCATCCACTATGCTTAACTGGTGGTTCTTTCTTATAAACAATCAAAGTAACTTCATTTTCAATAGTTTTTTCTCTTGACGTTGATGGAATTTGAACATCGTAGATGGATGTATAATAGGACTCATCCTAACCATACCGGATTGAGGGAGGAATTTATAGAAGGAGTTGCAGGGTTTATTGCTAAGGCGAAATTGCTAAATGATTTTCTTATTGAAGGGACAATTAGGTGCCCTTGTGTTAAATGCAAGTGTGTCAAGTTATTGAAACCAGATATGCAAGTGTGTCAAGTTATTGAAACCAGATGCAGTTGAACTTCATCTTTACAAGAATGGATTTATAGAAAATTATTATGTGTGGACTGTTCATGGAGAGAATCACGATTTTCATAATTCTTTTCGGCAAAGTTTCCTATAGTATGAAAAGCTTCCTTTTTATATTGTTAATAAGAGTCCTATGTTGATATCACAAATCAATTATGGGTTGCTTATAAGAAATGTTAACTTTTTCATATATTAGACTACAATCAATTCTCAGTTGGACTTTCTATATTTGCAGGAAATTATAAAAGGTGGACCAGTATCTCATGTTGAGGTCTTTGCGGAGACACATAAGAAAAAAAAGAAAGATGGTTCAAGGGAAGGATGAGTTGAGACACGTGCATCGGAACAATATGTGAGATCATAATTTTAAGACTATTTTCAGAGATTTTAGTTCTTGCAGTTCTTTATTTAGCCTTCTGTTCCCGCTTTTTAAATCTTCAGTAACAATTATTTATTTATATAATCCTTATTACTTTTATTTCAGGATGGATTTCATAGAAGCGTGGATGAATGGTGTCATATGCAGCCTTCTTCTGATGATGGTACCCCAATCCAACCGTTGCCCGATGTTTTGACTTCAATATGGACCGATGTAGCAGGTGGTGTATCCAAAGGAAGAGTTTACGGGCTTGGAGTACAACGGCCTTCCTCTTTTCGTCCATCCCCATTAGTTTCGGATGCTCCTAATGAGGAAGAAATGGGAGCAATGCAAAAGAATATTGAGTTGTTGTCGAAACGATGTGAGACGTCCGAAGCTTACATTGCTAGAATGAATAAATACATGAAAAAACACATGCCCCACTTTTATGATGTTGAAGAGTCTGATTCCGATGAATAGTAGTGATTTAAGGTTGATTACTGTTCTTGGATGTTTAAATTTTATATTTAGACTTTATGGTAGATTTGAATGATATTTAGACTTTATTATATTAGTATTGATATGTATTAGCTACTCAGATTTTATGGAGTATTAAATATTTCGACGTTAAGTATTGTTTTTGTTTGATATTATGGGATTTGAATGTTTGTTTGTTGATGTTGGAATTGATTGGTCATAATATTTTGCATTTGACAGGTGATGTTGTAATAAAATGGCACTATGCTACCAAATTTCAACCAAATTTTCCGACCACTGTAGTCGAAAAGTGTGTCCACCATAATGATTTTCCGACTACGATAGTCGGAAAGTAAGGCTAGAAAATTACAGATTCCGACTACTGTAGTCGGAAATTATAATAAATAACTAATTAATAATTAGTATTTGTATAATATACCCACTACAGTAGTCAGAAATATTTCTTAAAATAAATAATATTTTTTCTTATTTTCCGACTACTTCAGTCGGAACATAGCTGTTTTTTAATTTTTGGCGCAAAATATTTTCCTACTACTGTAGTCGGAAATTTCCGACTACAGTAGTCGGAATATAATTTCCGACCAATCTTTTTCCGACTACGCTAAATCGGTCGGAAAGTAGTCGGAATAGGCACTTTTCCGACTACTTTCCGACTATTTTGGTAGTCGAAAAATAGCGAATTTCTTGTAGTGAATCACATTGGCTAAATAATTCTCTATCTTTTTATAAATTTTTGTTATAGTTTTTACCATAAATATTCAATATATTCTATATAAAATTACCATAGAATTAACAACAACAACAACTACCCAGTATAATCCCACAAGGTGGGGTTTGGGGAGGGTAATATGTAGACAAGCCTTACCCCTACCCGAAAGGGTAGAGAGGTTGTTTCCAATCGACCCTCGGCTTAGAGAATGGAAGGGAACGCAACAACAAAAACCAAAACAAAAGAGCATTAGTAATTCCTGCAGAAAATCGCATAAATAGTTATCTAAACATAAGAATTATACATAAAATGGCATGCAATAATATCAAACAGTAGCTACCATAAATAACTACCATAAGGGGGACAAAATCCAATGCACGAATCATCTATGAGTCGCCCTGACAAGTCTCACCCAACCCCGGGAAAGGAGTACCAAAAATCCTAGGAGCCCTTATCCTACAACCCTGATACTAGACCTCTAGACTTTTCTATCAAGGGTCATGTCCTCGGAAATATGCATCCTAGCCATGTCATGCCTAATCATCTCTCCCCAATACCTCTTAGGCCTCCCTCTGCCTCTCCTCACTCCGACCACCGCCAGTCGCTCACAACTTCTCACCGGGGCATCAGAACTTCTCCTCCGCACATGCCCGAACCACCTGAGCCTCGCTTCACACATCTTCTCATCCACCGGGGCCACCCCCACCTTCTCTCGAATAACTTCATTCTTAATCTTATCTAACCCGGTGAGTCCACACATCCACCTGAGCATCCTCATCTCCGCAACCTTCATTCTCTGAACATGAGAGTTCTTCACCGGCCAACACTCCGCCCCATACAACATGGCGGGTCTAACCACAGCTCTATAAAATTTTCCCTTGAGTTTCAGTGGCACTTTCTTATCACATAGGACTCCTGATGCAAGCCTCCACTTCGACCATCCCGCTCCTATACGATGAGTGACATCCCCATCAATCTCTCCGTCCCCCTGAATCACCGACCCAATCATTACGTTCCTACCTACTTCGCTCAGCTTGGCGCTAAACTTGCATTCCTCGGCGCTAAACTTGCATTCCGGGTATTCAGTCTTAGATCTGCTTATTTTGAAACCCTTAGACTCGAGAGTCTGTCTCCATACTTCTAGCCTCTCATTCACACTGACCCTCGTCTCGTCTATCTACCATAGAATTAACTTATTATTAATTAGAAAATGGGGCCCTAATAATTTTGGGCCTAAAGCCATTGCTTCGTCGGCTTTACCCTTTAGCTGGCTCTGCGTCCAATCATTAATTTTCCAACATATAATATACTCCATCCGTTTCAATTTATATGAACCTATTTCCTATATAATCCGTGCCAAAAAGAATGATCCTTTTCCTTATTTGGAAACAATTTACCTTTATGCAATGATTTATAGCCACACAAAATAAAGGTGCCTCATTTTATACCACAAAATCAAAAGTCTTCTCTCTTTTCTTAAACTCCGTATTCAGTCAAATTGGTTCACATAAACTGAAACGGAGGGAGTATATATCACGATTAGAAGGGTACAAATTACAAAGTGCAAGCACACATAGTACAATTTATTTAGGTACATGCATAGAAGAGTGTTATATATATATATATATATATATATATATATATATATATATATATATATATATATATATATATATATATATATATATATATTGATGGATGCATTTATATATGTTAGCTCAAACATTGAGATGGAGAGCATTAAGGAGAGATTGTGCACCCAAGGATGGGCAGCCGTTGTTGAAGCAGCAAACTACATAGAGTGGAAGACTACTGCATAAGGAGCAGCTGTCGGTGCAATACTTAGAGCACTTGTGATCCAAAATAAGTAATTTTTCAGATTTCAAGAATAAATTAATTATTTTTTTCCTACATTGTCCTTGGAGTAATAATGTTAGAATATGTGTTAGGAGTGTTTATGTGACATAGTAAAAGTTAATATGGTCAATTCCATTTCTAATTAATGCTAAAAGGTGGATTTCTTAATGTGTAAAAATATTCAAAAAAACATCACTTATTTTGGACCGGAAGGAGTAATTGAGAAAGAATTCAATTATTCATAACTAGGGTTGGTAAAATGGTTAATTGAAAATAGTTAACCAAACTTTTTGTTAAACTAATTAATGAGGAAATAGAGGGTGAATCCTAGTTAAACGTGATAAATTCTAGAATTAAAATTGAGTATATCAGTGATATGGGACCATGTTCAAGAATACTCCCTCCGGTCCACAATATGTGTCCAATTTACTTTTAGCACGCCCATTAAGAAAATAGTAAATCCTATACAAAATTACCTAGTATGACTAAACTACCCTTATTTAGTAAGTTAATGTGATGAGAGAGAAATTTTTTTATGGATATACACATAAGGGTAAAAGAGTAAAAACAAATTGAATTTTTTCTTGATTACCTAACTAGACACTTATTTTGGACCAAAATCAAAAAGTAAATTGGACACTTATTGCGGACCGTATGGAGTAATAAATATGTAGTATATTTGCCAACCACCCACCTATAGTAGTTTTTTCACTACTGGTGCCACTTACTCGATTTTGCATGAATCGTTTACACTTTCATAAGGGGGAGGTAAGTCACTCCGCCTAGGTGTAGCACTTGCAGTCACATTCTCCTTGTCTTTTCGGTCACCCTCGTTGACGGTGTTCAAGAAGTTTGTAGTGACACCCACTACTATTTTCTGTCTTTCATATCCTTTCCTACAATTGATGGTTCGTGCTAACGAGAAAAAGATGGTTGTTGTCATTTTTTGATCTAGAAGAAACCAAAATTTTAACTAGAAGTTCCCTACAGACGGTACCAAATTGTTTGACCAAAAAGTGTTAAGCTTTTTCTTAAACTAATTAATGAGGAAATAAAGGATGAAGCCTAGTTAAAAGTAATAAATTCTATATTTAAAACTGGGGTATATTAGTGATATGGGGCAGTGTTCAAGAATAATAAATACCAAGTATATGTTCAAAGATTGTCAATGAATGTAGTAATAGAATCATGCAATACATGTTGATAATGACAATAAATCAAATAAGAAGGATTTTGTCACCCAAATGTTAGTTGACTTGGATGATTCTCCTTCCTGATAATAACATGGGGTGATAGAAAATGACGATGGACAGGGAATCTTTGGATCTTGTGAATGAATAACATATATTGAACAATGTAATCGGTGAACAAGACAGACTTTTGTATATTCTTTAAAGTTAACCCTTTATAGTATGGTCTTATCCAAAAGGGAAGATCTCCCTTTTGTTCTTTATCTCTTTCTATTTATAGGAGATATTCCTAAGAAACTCTAAAAAGCACTAATCCCTCTTAAGACGATTCCTCGCCCTTGTGCCGTGATCGGCTTGATCCTCGACCATGTCCATTTGCAGTTATTAAGTCCAGTCCAAATTTCGACCAATACATTATCCATTAAAATGGGTTGGATAATGAACTTTTTAAAAAATGGTCAAATATGGATAAAACTCATATTATCCATTTAGAAAATGGATAACCAATGGATAACTAATGGGTTTAACTTTTAGATTTGTAAAACTTCAAATTGAGTTTTCTCAAGTTTGGGAGAGACTAGGAATTCTCCCAGCCGGCTAACCCGTTTTTTATCCGTATTAAATATGTGTCGGGTCGAAAAATTTATCTATTTTTTTATTACCCATTTTCGTTCCGTTCATATCTGCCCCGCCCGGCACGTTTGTCACCCCAATTCATTACTCAAAAAAGGTTGAAACTTTAACACAATACCAAAAGAGACTTTGATAAAATTTCAACAAACGATAAATTAAAAATCCTAAATTAGAAAATATATCTCAAGAAAGATTAAATGGATTATATATATTAAAATTAAGAAAATATTAGAAGAAACTGATAATAAAAGATTATGAATAATTTTTCATATAAAAAAGTTTGAAAAATAGATTTCAAATAAAATAATATATGAATTATTTTTTTCTGGCAAAAAGTTTTAGGCAATTGATTGAAGTTTCGCTTTAGGCCATCATATTTATTGAGCCTCTCTGTTTGCATGCATTAGATTTGCTCGAGGATAATACTTGAGGTGATAATAATGTTCAAGAATAAGTGAAGAGAGACAATTGTATTGTCTTAAACTTGAGACTAGAAAATTGCTTTTTCACAAGAAGGAAGAATTGTCCTGGCAAATGCAGTTTGAGCAGCTTTATTGAATCTAAGAACAATTTTCTCTTCTCACATACGCATAAATATGAATCATTTGGATTTTGTTCTCCTTTTCTTGTTGAGAGACTTCGGGTGAAATGTCTTAATATGTGTTTGCTTTTATTTTGTTTAATTGTAGTGAGAAAATAGTAACCATAGTTAATATCAATTGGTTAACTACATTTAAATATTTAACGTGTAACTCATTTGGATTAGAATTGGAGGAAATGGAGAGATCTCTTATTGGATATATGATCCAAACCCCTCCACTGTTACTTCAAATACTAATTAAAAAAGATACATGTCTCTTTTGAATGTTGATTCACGAAAGGACAATTGAATTTATGAGCACTAATTGACTTTATCTAACTTATTTTGCTCAAGAAACTTAGCCAACTTGAAATTAAGAACAACATATGTCTGGAACTGAAGAGTCTCAAGCTGAATTGATAATGGATTATGATCGATTGAACGAGTTAAAGGCGTTCGATGAAACAAAAGCTGGTGTTAAGGGACTAGTTGATGCTGGAATTGTGGAAATTCCAAGAATTTTTACTAGGCCATGTGATGAACTTGTTGAAGAGTTGAATCAGTGTAAGTCAACTCTACAAGTTCCAGTGGTTGATCTCAGTGGAATTGAAGTTGAAGATCGACGTAAACACGTTGTTGATGAAATAAGGGAAGCGTCAGAGAACTGGGGATTTTTTCAACTGATAAATCATGGAGTTCCCTCAAGTGTGTTGGAAGGAATGATTGATGGGAGTCGTAAATTTCATGAACAAGATGTTGAACTAAAGAAAAAGTACTATTCGCGTGATCGAACAACAAGAAGAGTTAGATATGAGACTGATCTTCATCTATATAATTCAAAGACTGCAAACTGGAGGGATACATTGAACATTTCTATGATAGTTACTGGTCATATTGAACCTGACGAAATACCAGCAGTTTGCAGGTAATTAGTATCTGTCCTGTTTGATGTATGCAGGATATTGAATTCTGGGATATGATGATTGAATCTTTTGCATTAAATCTTCAGATTGATTGATTAGTGGTGTATGTTCATTTCTTGTTGAAATTGACAATAGTTTCCCTAAATTTCAGAACTACTGATTTTAGTAAGAGCAGTGATAGTTTTTGTTTTCTAGGAGTTTCTGCTTCAGCAATAGTCTGAACTTTTTTAGTCTATAGGGGTACAATTGTTTGACATGTATTCAGGGGCAACGCTATGTATGGCCAAGGGTGGTCAACTGAACATCTTTCGCCGAAAAATTATATTATGTATAGGTTAAAATATTAGTACTTGTTATTGATTAAGAAATACACTTTGAACACCCTCGCATAGCCCACCAGCAAAGGATGTTTAAAATTTGAACATCTTTATTGAATTTTCTGGTTTCGCCACTGCATGTATTAGACAGGAGTATCTTTAAATCTTTACCAAAATTTGTAACTTTGTAATCTCTTATATTTTTCCAATGTCTAGGGAAGCATTTCTTGAGTTCATGAATCATGTCAGAAAGCTAGGAGAAACTCTTCTTAACTTACTATCAGAGTCCCTTGGGCTAAAACCTGACCACTTAAACGCCATGGAATGTGCCAAAGGACAAACATTGGTATGCCATTACTACCCGGAGTGCCCACAGCCAGAGCTAACTATTGGTACCGATAAGCACACAGATCCTGATTTCCTTACCATTCTAGTTCAAGATCAAATCGGTGGCCTTCAAGTCGTGCATAATAACCAGTGGGTCGATGTTGAGCCGATTAAACAAGGTTTGGTTGTTAATATTGGTGACTTTCTTCAGGTTTGCAACATAAAACAACTTTTACGTCTCATTTATCCTCATCTTTTACGAATTACTCATTACTTATCTCAATGTGATTTTGTTACAGATACTATCAAATAACAAGTTTGTAAGTGTAAATCATAGAGTTTTAGCGAATAAGGTAGGACCAAGGATTTCAGTGGCGTGCTTCTTCACCGGTGTTTTTACACCTCCAATGATTTATGGTCCAATGAAAGAGCTCATATCAGAAGAAAAACCCGCAGTATATAAAGAATTTCTAGTAAGTGATTACATCACTGAGTTTTTCTCCAGGCCACTTGATATGTCTGTTCTTGATCTTTTCAGACTGTGAGAAGTGACCTGGCGCCATGTCGCCAAGCAGCAGTGAACATCACTATATTCCTTCAGAAAAACTGAAATCCTTTATGCAGAACAAGGTCCAACTTTGTGGTTTTCTGTATAATAATGTTTTGCCAGAGACTACTAAATTATCTCTCTGTGAGCATTTTTATTAAGCTGTTGCTTATTTCAAACATTAAACAACAATAACAAATACAGTATAGTCTCACAAGTAGATCTAGGGAAGGTAGATAGTACGTAAACCTTACCCCTACACTGAATATAGAGACGTTGTTTCCGGTAGATCCTCGGCACGAGAAAAAATGAGAAAATAGCAGTAGCAACAAACAATAACCAGAACAAGACAAAAGAAAACAATGCCAAAGGAAAAACATATAGTGATAGTAATCTGCATTATTAGAATACGAGACTAGCACAAATAACACTAGAAAAGTCCGGAAACTCCACAACTAACTATTAACCTGCAACCTTAATCCTCAAAATAAAAGATCAAGCATCTTTTATTTCAACCATTAAAAGATCAGAAATAGAACATGTTTTAGATCCTTTCAATCTGTTTTGCACGAGCGTGTATATAATATATATTATTCGTGTGAACATTCTGTATTACCAGCTACTTCCGATTAGGACATCGTCATATTTTAAACCTCATTAGAGATAAATACTTTGAAGATGTAACCGCAGAATTTTAATGCGGTGGTCCCAGCAGCGAAGCCACATAATTATTAGGTATATATGTAAAATATTACGTCTTACAGGTATATAATACATATTTAACATTATTTGTCGGGAATTTTTTTTTAATTCTTTCAAGTTTTAATACCCTTGAGAAAATTGCTAGTTTCGCTACTGGAGGCGGAATAATATTTTGCAGCATGTGAGTAGATAGGCCATTGGGATGCATGTCCCCACCTTTAAAGTCCATGTACAACTTGCTCATAAGAAGTAAAACTTTGAGCATATAATGGTTTTGTCTCGAAGAAAATCATGTTAAGATCACAAGATTTCTAACAGTTATCGACTAGCTAGGCGTTACACGATCAGATAAGTTTTCCCCGGAAAAGAGAGAATGAGATTCAACATCTCTTCTAACCAGTGGCGAAAGCAAAATTTTCAATCAAGGAAATTTAAAAAATAAAAAAAAGATAAGGGGATTCAGCATAAAAAAATATTTGACATTACGTACACAATATAATTTTCAGGGGAAGGGGTTCGAATGACCTCGTTCCGCCCACCTAACTACACCCTGCTACTAACATGCGTGGTTCTTTTTTGTTTTACAAGAGATAAATATTATTAATTGTTTCAATTTTTTTTATATTATCTCTTAGAGTTATATTAGTAAAACTAATTAGCTCAAAACCTGTGCAAATAAGTATTTTTTCCAGGCAAGAGAAGACGGTCTTTATTGGGATTGAAGAAAGAAGTGGGATGATTCGGCCGAAGTGGTTGGTAAAATTGTAATTTCCTTGTTTTCTTGCTTTGGTGGAGCATAATATTCCTTAGAAAATTGATAGAATATTTCACAAAAGGACAATTGCATTATTTATGAGAAGCTGTTGACCTTAACTAACTTATCTGCTACGAAAAGTTTAGCTTTCTTGAAACTAAGAACAAATATGTCTTGCGCTGAAAAATTTCAAGCAGAACTAACTATGGATTATGATAGATCTAAGGAGATAAAGGCTTTTGATGATACAAAAGCTGGTGTTAAAGGATTAGTTGATACTGGAATTTTGAACATAACCAAGAATGTTCATTAGGCCAGCTGATGAACTTGTTGAAGAGTTGAATCTGTGTAAGTCAACTCTACAGATTCCAGTTGTGGATCTCAGTGATATAGAAGTTGAAGATCGCCGTAAGAAAATCGTCGATGAAATAAGGGAAGCATCAGGAAAATGGGGATTTTTCCAACTGATAAATCATGGAGTTCCTTCAAGTGTTTTGGAAGGAATGATTGATGGGATTCGCGACTTTCATGAACAAGATGTTGAGTTAAAGAAAGAATACTATTCGCGTGATCGTATAACAAAAAGAGTTAGATATGAGAGCAATTTTGATCTGTATCAATCAAAGACCGCGAACTGGAGGGATACGTTAAACTTTTCAAGACTTGTTTCCGGTCACATTGAACCTGAACAAATACCAGCAATTTGCAGGTGACCATCCTTTGCCCTTAAATTGCTACTCTATATCAGTCTTGTTTTACTAGTTGTAATTGGTTAGGGAAAATCAGAACTATTGAATTTTTGTTAGAGCAGTTGTAGTTTTTTCTTTTATTTTCTTGGCCCTGAATAGGAAAGTGTGGAGTTCTAGCGTTAGAGTTGTAGGATAGGGGATAACAGACCTCTTTGCTACTCCATACAGGGTGAGAGGTAGTCTGACAGGGTTGTTCCTAGGGTAATAGTGGTTATTGTGTTTAACCAAAAAAAATTGATTTCAAGGTCAAAGCAATAATTTTATATGACGGGGCACAAGCAACCGATTCAGTCCGAAAGTTATAAAATTTTGTTAATACAATCTGATAGGGAAGTGGGAAATGAATTTAATGACAGATACTAGATTGTTGTGTCCACATTTCTCTTTCAGTTTTCATGGTACCGGACCTTTCTTATGTGTTACTGTTATTGTTTTTTATCTATTTTCTGGTACTTTTGATTCTTTGCTTTATGTTGTTGGTACTTTTGAAATTTTTTAACTTAGTAATCCATGTTATTTTCTTTTGTCCAGGAAAACATTCCTTGAGTACATAAATAATGTCATAAAACTAGGGGAAACTCTTTTTGACTTACTATCAGAAGCTCTTGGACTAAAACCCGATTATTTGAAAACTTTGGAATGTGGCAATGGACAGGCGTTAGCCTGTCATTACTACCCAGCATGCCCACAACCAGAGCTAACTCTTGGCGCCGATAAGCATACAGATCCTGCTTTCCTCACTATTCTGCTTCAAGATCAAAGTGGTGGTTTTCAAGTCATGCATAATAACCAGTGGGTCGATGTTGAACCGATTGAACGAGGTTTGGTTGTTAATATTGGTGATTTACTTCAGGTTTGCAACAAAACACATCTTTTTTTTTGTATCATTTATTTACAAATTATTACTTATCTCAATCCGATTTTGTAACAGATACTATCAAATGACAAGTTTGTAAGTGTGAATCATAGAGTTAGAGCGAATAAGGTAGGACCAAGAATGTCAGTGGCTTGCTTCTTCACTGGTGCTTTTGAACCTCCAAAGATGTATGGCCCAGTCAGAGAACTCTTATCAGAAGAAAATCCCCCTCTTTATAAAGAATTTACGGTAAGTGATTACATGGCAAAGTTTTCTTCAAGACCACTCGATTCGTCCGGTCTTGACCTATTCAGACTCTAACGAATGATATGACTAAAGGGTAGCCCACT